>SNQJ01S0034866.1:33798-49480 GCA_010110895.2 Picea sitchensis | reverse complement strand
CTCTCTCTCTCTCTCTCTCTCTCTTCAATCCAAGATGTAGAAGGAAATGAGTTATCTACTCTAAAATGTTTGTACACACTTGTTTTTTATTCTCAACCCAGTGTTCCTGGGAGAGCTAGGTTTCATTCTCTCTCTCTCTCTCTCTCTCTCTCTCTCTCTCTCTCTCTATATATATATATATATATATATATATATCCCTCCCTCTTTCCCCCCATATCTCTCTCTCTCTGTCTATCTGTTTTTGTGTGTGTGTGTTGTTGATGTTTGTGGTAGCATCAAACATGTAATTATGCATTTCCTTGTGTCTAGCATGTGGAAGTTGTTGAAATCTCAATGTGATTTTACTTTAATTAAAAGGAATTGATTAAAGTAAATGTGTTTTTATTAGTAATTGAGTTATTTAAGGAACATGCTTAGCATGCAACATGTAATATAAATTTTAAGTGAGTGTGAGAAGTAATCTCAACTGTAGATCACTTTGAAGATTAGAAATAGATTGTAATTCATGATTATAAAAGCAAGGTTGGAGTAAAGGAGGAATTACTTTTGATAGGAAATCAAAGTCAAATACTTCTGACGAGAGGTCAAGGTCGAAAGACTTGTGTTGAGGGAGTTGACACAAATGAGACTTGTGTGAGATACACTTGTGAGAGACTTTGGTGAGAGACCAAGGTTCATGATGGCAAAGAAGGACTTTTTCTAGTGTGAGGAGTGCAGGAGCAAAGAATGAATTTTTCTTACACTAGAGTGAGGAGATCTCACAGGTTAGGTGAAGAGATTTCATATAAGTGTTGATAAGAGGGTTGGATCACAAAGGACCATGATTCAAGATCTTGGATAGGTGGAGAAGGAATTCCATCTAGAGGTCATACAAGTCAAGGAGGAGAGATAGAAGAGGTAGTCGCATGTGGGTTTCAAAGGATAGAAGCCATAGGGAAGAATCATATCATATGGAGCTTGTCGTACAAGTTTTCAGTACTATTATCTGATTCACGGTGTAGACAGTTGCATATATACATAGTTCATAGTGGGATGAATCGTGTATGCTTTGAGACATGTGTTGGTACATGGTTTTACAACAACACATGAGTTTCCAGGTTTGTCTGAATGGGCCATTTTCCCTGTTACGGGAGCCCCGATTTGACCTTAATAAAAGCATCATTGGACTAATTTTTCCTGTGGTGTTTTTCCAGGGTTTTATACCCGAAAATATTGGTTTTTATTTGTGCTTGATTTGTTTTCCTTGTTTATGTTTCCATTGCATATTTAGTTGATTACTCAGTTGTGATTTTAGTAGATAAAGTGATTTTATTTTGAGCTAGCTATTAGGTGTTGAGTAGAGTGGTAAAATATCAACAGGTATTAATGCATACCAAGGATTGAATCCACTAGAAAATCAACATGGTATCGGAGCTAAGGCTTTGAAGGAAAGAGGGAGCCTAGTATTTGAAGGGATGAAACCAAGAGGATAGATCTTATTAGGTTGATAACCATCAAGGGAAATCGAAGGACAAATTTTAGGGGAATGACAAATTCAACAGAGGGTTATCAGATCAGATCTTGGAGATGGTGAAAAAATTGAAGATTGAGGACATGTTAGAAGGGGAAACAAACTTCTGGGCTTGTAAGGCAAGGGTTCTTCTTCTATTGGAGGAGAATTATCTCAAATAATATGGTGAGGTTGTGGTTTCAAGTCCTACTAATCCCCAAGAATTGGCAACTCACAAGAAGAAGGAAGTGAAGGCCAAGTTGGTGTTGCTAGAATCCATACAGGATCACTTGATTCTACACATTACTGAGAAGAAATCTGCCAAGGAAATGTATGATTCTTTGGCGAGTCTATACCAAAACAAGAATATAGGCAGGTTGTTACATTTGAAGCACCAAATTCAAGTTATCAAGATGTCTAGTGAGGAAACGATTGTGAACTATCTTATGAAGATTACATAGATCTGAGTGTTATAGCGTTATTAACCCCCTAACCCTTGGGGGATCATCTCCTAGAGGTCACCTACCCAATTCACCCATTTTCATCATCTTCCCACTGAGTTTCTATCCTAATCTACCTTCAGTCTCCCTTGTCCTTCCTCAATCCTATGACCGAAAGGGTTGGTCGCCCTTTCTGAACTACCAAGTCACAACTGGGTCGCTCTATCTATGAGCTTAGGTCGCGACCGAGCCTAGAATCTCCCTTTTTGGATTTCGTTTCGATGGATGAGACCTTACTCTGATTTCTTGGGGTTTAGTCTCTAAACAGATTCCATCATAAGCCTAAGAAACTTATCCTATTAACCATATGGTCTTATCTCTAAATCCCTATAAGAACTAGTCCATCTCCATGGGAAAGGGGAGAAAGAACTAACAAAGTTACTCTAGCGTTTTGGTGGCGAGGCTTGGGAAAGGAGCTTGGAAGAAATATATCTCTTCATTTTACACATGTAAGTTGTAATATTGCTTACTTGAATAATAGAAGATATGGTGGATGTTTCCCTCTAAATGATTGCTCATGTAATTTAGTGTGTTCCTTGGTAGAGAATTGATATATTTGTAGATTATGATATATTGTCAAGTTTAGAAGCATCATTTGTTCGTATCTTTATTCCTGTCTTAGGTATAGGAAGAAACTAAGGGAGCTCAACTCATGCAGGGTATAAAATACCTACAACAGACTGGCTACTATACTGGGGATATTGCCTCTCGTGCTCTTCTTCCTTCTTTACATGATTTCTTTATGAGATATTTACCCATTAAAATGTCCTGATCTAATTGTTAGACTTTGTTGTTCCCTTTTCTTGAGTTCAGTTGAAGAAATCAAAATATCAATATAGCATAGAAAAACTTCAGAAAAAGTACTCAACGCCTTGAAAAAGAGATAATTTCAGATAATAAGCCTCTTCGAGGGGGCAACCTTCTTTTACCCCACTTAAATGTTCAAGTACAAGACGGTTCCAAATGAAAATGTCTCCTTGGTATATATAGGAGACTAGGAGGTATAATTACAACTAATGGAATAAAGCCAACATAAATAAAATAACATTACTAATGTAATATGCCCCAATTAAGGGGTAATGAGCCAATATTACTAATACATGCCCCAATTAAGGGTAACGAGCCAATATTACGTTCTTTAACATGCCCCTCCCTTGAGACAAGTGTTGTCCACAACGCTTAAGTAACTCTAGATGCCAGATAAAATACTCATCTTCCCAAGTGGAATCTTCAACAGTAGTTTCTCCATTTAATGAGATAATTAAATGGATCTATTTCTAAACTAGTGAATTCTTGTGTCGATGGCTTCAGCTCCAATATGATTTTTCCTTCTTCACAAGGTTCTAGCAATATAGCTTGAACTGATCTGTCGCCTATAACCTTTTTTAAACATGAAACATGGAAATTGGGTGTACTGGCAAAGATGCGCTAACCCACTTCCAGGGCTGCCATAGTACCAATGTTTTGAAGCACCTTATAAGGGCCATAGTAATTTGCGATAATTATCATCCTTGGCTTGCTTGAGGGACATCCGCTTGTATGGTTGTAGTCTTAAAAACCTTAACTCTACTTCAAAACTTCTTCACTACTATGTTGATCTTCTTGTTGCTCTTCATGTGATTATGTGCCATGGTTAGGTTGTCCCTTTAAGATTTGGAGAACTGAAGGCCGGATTCTCTATGATCTTCCAACGCTTGAACCTTTAGATTTTTATTTTAGAGAGAAGATAGGCTAGATGGGAGGAGGGTGGTATCCATAAAGTTCCATAAATGGTGTCATTTTGTTGTAGCATGAAAGGAAGTATTATAACACCACCGCCAAGGGGAACTACTGTCCATTTGTGCTGTTTAACCGTGAGACAAAACAAATGAAGGTAGCCTTATAGACATTTGTTTACTATCTCGGGTTGTCCATCGATGAGAGGGATGATAGATGAGCTATGAGCCAATTGAGTACGTGGAATGAAAGATTGAAGGAAAGGAGGAGGAATGAAAGGAATGGATGGAAGGATGGATGGCTAAAGGATGGATGACGGAAGGATGGACGGAATGGGACCGGAGGACGGACCGGAATGGACGGAATGGAGGCCCAGTGGAGGGATGGAATGGAATGGACGGGAGGAAGGATGGAAGGAAGGAGAGAGAAAGGAATGGATGGAAGGAGAGAGAGACAGATGGATGGAGAGCCGGATGGATGGACTGAATGGACAATGGACGGAATGGATGGAGCGGACAGGAAATGGACGGAATGGACAGGACGATGGATGGCGGGACATGGAAGGAAGATGGAATGAGCCGGAGGAATGGACCGGACACGGATGGATGGAGCCGAGGACGGATGGAGGGAGGGACGGATGGAGGAGTGGAAGGAGGAAGGAGTGGATGGAGGATGGACGGAAATGGAATGGATGGATGGACGGAGGACGGATGGACGGAGGATGGAGGACATGGACGGATGGAGGGATGGAGGATGGATGGAGGACGGAAGGAGGGATGGAATGGATGGAGGAAGGAATGGAAGGAAAGGATGAGGTAATGGAAGGGATGGATGGATGGAATGGATGGATGGATGGATGGAATGGATGGATGGACGGAACGGATGGAAAGGATGGAAATGGATCTGAGGAAGGAGCCCCTGAGGGAGATTCAAGGAGCCCTGTTTTGGGATCTTGGTCGTGATCTCGAGCTGGGCTGGCGGGACATGGCGGAAAACGGAAATGGCCGGATGGAAGGATGGAGCCGGAGTGGATGGATGGACAGGATGGATGGACAGGATGGATGATGGAAGGAATGGAGGAACGGATGGACATGGATGGATGGACACGGATGGACGGAGGATGGATTCTGGAAGGATGGAATGGCGGACGGATGGAATGGAATGGATAAATGGATGAAAGGAATGGATGGATGGAATGGACGGATGAAGGAGATGGAGGAATGGAATGGAGATGGAAGGAGTGGAAGGAATGGAGGAAATGGATGGATGGAATGGATGGACGGAATGGAATGGAATGGATGGAAGGAATGGATGGCCCGGAATGGACGGATGGAGGTGGAGGACGGAAGGAGGAATGGAAGGAAGGAGGATGGAGGAATGGATGGAGGAATGGATGGAGGATGGATGAATGGATGAATGGAATGGATGGAATGGATGGATGGAGGAGGAAGGAAGGAAATGGAGGATGGAATGGATGGAAGGAATGGTGGAGGAGCCGGACATGGAGGACGGAGACATGGAGGAAGGATGGGCCGGAAGGAATGGAGATGGAGGAGGGAGCGGAATGGATGGATGGAAAGCTCCATCTCAATCCTTGTAGAAGAACAAATCCTCAAATTCTCCTGACATGATTTGCATGTTCAATGACATTTCATCTGTGGACGATTCACCCAAGTGGGATTAGTATGATGATGATCATGAAGCTGAAACATAGGTTGACTGTTTAGAGGAACCGTTAGTATGTCATTGGTAGGAAGAATATCTGTTACAACTTAGATATGACAATTATCCTTTGCACAACAATCATGATAAATATGGGGAATGCGCAGAAAATGTCAAAGTAAGTGAAGACACTTTGCCCTTATGTTGCCTATCTTGTCAATTTATGAAAAGAAACTCTAGGTCATTTGTGAGCAGTAGAGACAAAATTTCCTCCTCAATCAATTGATGATACTCTTAAGGATATGGAGGTTGTTCTAAACCCAAGATCACCTTGGATATACATTGATTTTCACCCCGGGATGATAGCTTTAGGAGCCCGACAACTATGATTTAATCCAAAGACCTCATACCATTGTGCTTTAAATCATTTCAAGTTTTAAAGAAGACTCTTGACAAGTGTTGAGGGATGAATACAGAAACAAACAGGAAATTTCATTTGAGTCAACAATGCAAGACTGGGTTTCACTTTTCTAGATCCAATAGCTGATCTGTTTGATGGCATGTGTGATCAAAATTATTCTTCGTTCTCCAGTCATGAGATAAAAGTTGTTATGATATTGGATATTGATCAGCAAATACATGTGGGTGTTCCAAGAAAGGCATATCATTCCATACACCATCGAGCATCCACCGATGAGGAAGTATTGAAAGACAAAGAATGCACAGGGGAAAAATCGAGTCTTGATGCTAAGTTGTTTGAGGTTGAAAACCAAAAGATGGGCCAAACCTATATTGATCCTGTGGCTGCCTATATGGAGAAATTTTTAATACAGGATATTTTTTATTTGACGATGTTTTTCCTATTGTTTGGCTTGATCAAATCTTATGCAAGGGAAAAAACGGTGGAAGTTACTCTCAAGCACGAGTAATAGATTTATTTCTGAGTTTCATCACAGACATTGAAAGAACAGAGCCATTAAATCAACTGCTGGATTGGCTCCATTGGCATTTCTTCTTTTCCATTACCTAGTCAGAGCAATGATCAGCAGAAGGTAGGTAGGAATGAATAAGCTCGCAAGACTGGCATCTCTTTTCAAACATGCTCATTTGATTTCCTCATTTCAACGGTAAAAAACTTCAAAACTGTAATGTGTTGCACATATTTTGGATCAGCCCAATGGATAAATCTCTGTCTCTGCATGTTCAAGTCTCAGGAGTTATTGACACCTCCCCGAAGCAAAGCCGCCATTCTGTGTAGCCTCCCTCAAGTAGGGGAAGTCCTATAATTATAGGTATGCAGTCGATTCTTCGACCGTTGATCCGCTCTTTCGTGGATGACGTAAGTCCCGCCGTGATCTGGGCCTCCCTCTCCATCCTTGTCGCTTCAATTCCTCCATCACCCTGCTTCATCCTTCATCCAATGCATCCTCTCCCCCTGTCCTTTGTCAGCCTCCATTACCCCGCCACCTTCACCTATCCATAAGCAAATAGACTTAGGATAAACAAAAGAATTAGCAATAAGGTTAGTCTAGGTCAAAATTGATTAATAAACGATCATTTAATAATTAATTAAATATTAATTAATTCACTATTAATTAAGTTTAATACCTAGGTTAACAAACGGGTTAGAAGTTAGGTTAGTTTTAAATTAAAATAAAAAACATATAAAATAAAACAATATATAAAACTCCAAAACAAATAAAAAGAAAAATAAATAATATGTAACACATGAAACATATTATAAAAATATCAAAAATAAATAATAAATAAATAAATAAATAAAACAAACTTAATAAATCCTAAGTCCCCACCCCATACACTTCCCTCACGCCACTTCCTCCTCTCCCACTGCACTCTACACCCACCTACTGCCACCTCACCTCATTCTCCACTACCCAACTCCCTCACGCCACTTCACCATATCCCCACCTCACCATCCACTAACACCAAACCCCCACGCACTTTACTTTACCCCACCCCCCATCTACCATACAACAAACTAAATCAATGCGTCATATTAATTCCGGAGGCTCCCCCCACCTTCCGAAATTTAACAAAGGGGGGGGTCCGGAATTTAAAATAAAACCCAAGCAAATCTACACGGCCCACAATTGCCCAACTAAATCAATGACCTAGGTTCAATTCCGGGGCCCCCTGGGCGTTTGACATTTAACGAGGGGGGGGGGGGTCCGGAATACCATTTCCCGCCAAAAAACCACTTTCCCAAATGTTTGCCAATTTTTGCCTATGTTACCATGTCTTCTTCCGGTGGAGATTCTGAGCAAACGGAGGCGAATTTTAAAAATCCGAGAGAGGTTTTTTCCCAGCACGGGCTGAGGAACAAAAACTCTTTCATTTTTTGCAACGGGGTCACGAGAAGATAGATTCGAAGGCATCTTCGAGGCCTATTTTTCCATATATTCCATTTTCTGTTCCAGTCCCGATCTTTCAGGAGCTGTCACGGCCAGCTAGGGACGAATTCGGCGAAACCGAAAGAGGTTTTTGTCCAACACATGCCCATATACAATAAATCTTTCAGTTTTCTCCCAGGTGTCATCATTGAAGAGAGAACCACGTCTGATCGAACCCCTGTTTCGCAGAAAAACGGTCCAATTTTCATGGCAGAAGACTCCGATTTTGTGGGAGTGGTGGCTATTTTTGGCCGAGGCGGTTAAACCGACTTCCGAATTTGATGGGGACGATCTGTCTTATTTATAGAGATTATTTTAATGTAAAAGGGTTGGATCTTCACGCCCTCTGGCTAGCAAGCTGTAACATTTTTGAATAGATCTGCCATTAATGAAAGAGACACTTTACAGGATTCCTGCGCATGTTCATTGGTGATGTGATTTTCTCAGTTAAATTTTTTCTTTCTCTATAATCATCTCGTTTTCTGAAACTAATCTTTAAGAGTAGAGTATGTCTCAGGATTTATCTCCGATACCCTGTTTCCGATTCTAAATATTTTAATGTTCATCTTCTAAATATCTTCAATTAAGAGATTCTTAAGTGCTTGTTAGTTGGAGTTGTTTCCCTTATCTTTTCTTCTGATCATCATTCAAATTATTAAAGATCCAGTGAATGTGTTATCTCACCTTGTGAAGGATTTCTTCAGCGTTTCTGGTTGTATCTCAGATTTTATTAATTACAGCCCCCATAGCCCAATGGATGTGTAAACTGTCTCAACCAATTTATAAACCCTTTTTACAACAAGAGCACATTGTTTTCATTAACTAGCCTAATATCTGCTCAAACAAAGCTATATTAGACAGAGAGATCCCTCCCTGAGTCTTGGAGGGGTAGACCCAAGACTCGAAGTGGTTTTGATGTTGCCTCTGAAATTTCCTTTCAGCCTTGGGCAAATTATAGAGTGCTAACATGGAGGATGTAGAAGTTCCCTTTTTGGGTGGCATGTTGGCCAAGTATCACTTTTGAACCTTGATTTTGAGGTGGTTCTGCTAGACAATCTTTCTTCTATTGTATCTCCCAAGTTTCGGCCCTTCTGGGTATGCAAATTTCTTTTATGTAGTTCTCTGATATTTCTTCTCTGCAATGCCACAAGTCTGATCAAAATTGGATGTGACAAGTGGAATTTACGGTAACTTCCCCACAACTTGCCGATTTTTGTCCTTTCCAGGAGATCTCACTTTTATAGCATGCCCCACACAAAATAATTGATATAAAATTCTGAAACTTGTACCAGAAATACTAAAAACTATCCACTATCCAATGAAACCAGACCCACTCAATTTGGATACTCTGGGAAGAAGTTATGATTGTTTTACTTGGAACACCTTCTTGAGACTAGTCAATAGGACTAGTCAGATACCCTATCTTCCATAGGGTGTATCTACAAATTTAAGATGAACCAGAAGATGAAAGTTTTACCACATATACCTTACCAAGTTGTGTGAATATCCTCCAGATTTAAGTTTCTGAAACGTTACAAAAAAAAAATTATAGCGAAAATTCCGCTATGACTCAGTTCAGGATGATTCCAGAACCCTATCTTGTACAGACTGTATCTACGAAAGTATAAGGAAGTAGGAGTTGAAATTTTAACCCAATGTACCTTGATCCGTCTAATAAATATCCTCCAAGACGTTTCTTCTGAAATATTGTAGAAAAAAAGTTATAGAAAAAATTCCAAGGTGTCTCAGATGTAGCAGCGAAACCCCAAGACCTTGAGCTCTGATACCATATGTTAAGAACCAAATATCAATATAGCATAGAAAAACCTTAGAAAAAGTACTCAATGCCTTGAAAAAGAGATAATTTCAAATAATAAGCCTCTTTGAGGGGGAAACCTCCTTTTACCCCACTTAAATGTTCAAGTACAAGATGGTTCCAAATGAAAATGTCTCCTTGGTATATATAGGAGACTAGGAGGTATAATTACAACTAATGGAATAAAGCCGACATAAATAAAATAACATTACTAATGTAATATGCCCCAATTAAGGGGTAATGAGCCAATATTAGGGCTTAACATTGTTGTTCCCTTTTCTTGAGTTCAGTTTAAGAAAGCACTATCTTGGATCTGATAAATCTTATCCCAAATCTATCTTTTTATTTTTTCTCTACATTGGTCGCGACTTCCCTATCCACACAGAGTGACTGAAGCCTTCTTGGTTGCGGTTTCCTGCCTTTGTAACAATGACCATCTCTACCGCCAATTCTACCAGGAGTGATCATACTCTTCGGTCACATTGTTTCTCTTGTTGGGTCGCGACCCAATTGCACTGTCTCCCCCTATAGGAAGCGACTGACCCCTTAAACCTGCTTTTTTAAAGAGTTATCCTTCAAAAAACTTAGCTAGACCCTTTTAGACTAGTTTCCTTCAACACTCCATACTTGTATCGAGTCTGTCTCCTTGATTTTGCATTAATTTTTTATTTGAAATTTATGAAATTATCTTCTTTTCATGTCCATCTTATGTGATTGATAGGTACACACAATATCACCTAATTTAATCCTTTTAGTATAGTAGAAGGTTATTCATAGCTTCCTGAGAAGAATTTTCTTCCAAAGTCTACCATTCCATTATACAAGTCTCTCTTTCATTAGTATGAATGTTTGTCGTTTCCCAAATCATTTGAGAACTTTTCAAACTATTGTTTAGACTTAAAATCTTTTTGTGTGATTTAAACTTGCATGCTTGGTTTTTCCTTCCATATATTGCATTCATTTCCGAACATTTTCAATTGAAACCAAAGGATGCAGAATAATATTTTTTTTCCATTTTCATGTAATTTGAAAAAATAAAAGAAACAAAAAAAAATTCATTTAGAATGCTTTAAAATATCATTGAAACAATTTATGTTTGGTTGGGAATTTCATAAATCACTCTATCAGGTTTGTTGAAAAAAATGTCCTCTTGTCTCATTTGCAAGAATACATAGAAATCCCCCCGGATGGGTGCCATGTAGCAGAGCCAAGACACACGGGGTAATGCTGGGCCACACCATTAATACAACCCACCGACGACCATCCCCTCAGCACTTAAATGGGAACGAGCCCTTGCAGCATTAACCAGGAGACGAGGCCCTTCGCGCAAGTGAACAGGACAACACACTAGAGCACTAGGAGGCCAGCCTTAATGGCCATGGCAGTTGTTGTCATCCTCCTCCTTATCATCTGCCTCGACAGCCATGAGAGGCATTCGAATTTAGCAGAGCCGAATGCAGAGCCGAATTTTGCAGAGCCACCGGAGTTCTGGAGCAGGGTTATCCATCCCCTGGGAACCTCAGACATCCCCAAGTTCTCCATTATGCCCAAAGAACGAGGAAAGCCATGCAGGGGCGCAACTTGGTACTCAGCTAAATCACGCAGGCAAAGGCAGAAGAAATTCGAGCAAGTGTTGGCCCTGGAATCCTCGCGAACACATAGGAAATCTGGGAGACCTCGAACGCCTCCAATGGCGTACGTGGAAGAGATCACCCTAGACGAGGCCATGCAAAGATATCTTGAGCACCCTCTTTTCATAGTCCTGGATAATTGGAATCCTCCCACTGATTTTGGCACTAACGACAAGATTTCACCTTCGGGAAAACCGAGTGGCTACAGTGCAACTTGCCTGGCAGAGGAATTCACCACCTACTATGTTGAGGAAGAGATACCGTCCTGCACAAAAGAAAAAAATGACCCACCCACTGGTGCACCTCCGGAGGAGGTGACTCAACTGAACAACCGGAAGGTACATCAAGTCAATGAAGAAAATGAAGGCGAAGGAGCACAGGGGCCATTTCCCTTAGCCTCTGTTGAGGGTAATTGGTAGGACGAACATCCTTTCACCAACCCGGGGTACCTAGCAATAATATTTGAAATGCGGAGCATGATGGACGATCAGATCTTTTGTATTGCTCAAATTGACCATTGACTCAACATGTTGTATGTTGCACACTCCAGGACTCTCCCGAAAAGGCAGTGCCCTACGTGTGCGCAAGCTTACATGTTTCCCACAGGATGGCGAAGGCACGGGGACGAGGACGAGCCGGCTGGATAAAAGGTTCAGTGATGTTCTTAGTTAGCAATCACTTTTTGTTTTAGAACAAGGTTTTATCCTAGTTAGATTATAGTCATGTTGTAACTAGGTTATTAGTATATAGACTGAACTTAATGGAAAGGCATCCTAGTTTCCTTCGGGCAGGACAACACTCTGATAATTTTGTTTGCTTGGAAGAAAATGGCATAGACTGTCCAGCTGTCTTGGTTTCTTGCTCAGGCGAGACAACTGGCATCGCAAATAGACTCTGTAATTCTGCAACTATAATATAAACAGGATCCCCCCTTTTTACTTAAAAAAAAAAAGAATACATAGAAATCGATATGCATTAGGGTGTTTTCTTCCATAAAAATAAAAAAGAAAGATACTCTTCTCCCTCTCGTAAATAGGATTCATCGAAAGGAAAAATTTTCAAATTTCATCCCTTTGCATCCTTTTGGATTCAAGTCTTTTCACATCATAAGTTTCACTTCCACGCAACCTTTTGAGTAAAGAACAACCTTAAAAATGAATGCATGTTAATAAAATTAACTAGACTTTTTGTTTTCTAAGAACACCAAAAACATTGTAGGTATAGGGTCTTTGGATTAAGATAAGTGTGTAAATTGTCCAATACCACAAACAAAAACCATATAATACTAAAGAGTGCTTAAAACCAACTTTATTATAGGCATAGATGAGAACCCCCTCTTACACAAGGGCTACACATGAGGTCGCATACGGTTGGGAAACATAGATTACCCCTCCGAGGTTTAACCATACATAGTGGAACGATAATATATTGGGGATTCTTCTTGAGAATAATCTTTTTTCATCTGGTATCAGAACTTCATGAATCCTAAATCCATTCGGGATCATCTGAAGCTTTTTACGGTCCTCTTTTTCTCATTCCTCTTGAGGAATTTTGGAATTGATATCTTGCCCATACTTTCGCACCCGACTATCGATTGAACCCACCCACAGGATGACTATGATTTGGTAACCTTAGTCTCCATAATATTTAGGGCTCTTACACAAGGTGACGACGAAGGGGAGTCTTCGCTATACTTGGATCAGACGTTGGTCAAACTCATTCGGGCTCCTTGGAGGGAAACCCATAGATAAACCGTCGGGAATCTTGCACCAAGGTGTAAGTCTGTTAAGTAGGTCACCAACCTAACTAATCCACCCACTTATCCCTGTCCCTTCTCACATGTTCCCATGATTTTGGATTTCATCACCAACTAGTGAGCTCATGGCGAGAATCTTTGGTTTGTTTGTTTGATTTCTAGATTTTTTTAGCACCTGTTGCTTATTTTCTTTAGTTGGTTTTAGGAATGTCATTGTCATATCTCAATCATGGCCGATCAAAACTTGCGTAGGTCTCATAGAATTCTAGGTTTTCCTCCACTACATTACAAAATTTTACCTCCCAACTCACCCGAATATCACCTTCAAGAATTCCACAAGGAAAACCACTCCGAAGCCATAAGTGTTGTTACCCCTTTCCTTGAACGCCTAGAAGGAGATACCTTTCAAGAGGGATTTGTACTCCCTGCAAATCCACCCTTGACTGATCCTTTCAGTCCCCTCCTTCTTCAGGTAAACACTGTCGGGGAACCTAAACTTGGTATCGATTACCCGTGTCTACCTCTTGTACCTTGTGAAGATGTTGTGAGCATGGAAACCCAACAGATCCATTTATTAGAAGGTTACATCACACCACCAAGGGTTTCAGGTCCATATGACCCTATTCAAATCCATGAACAACCCCAAGACATCCTCGCTAGAGTAGATAGAACCATAGACTCTACTTTCAAACTCTTGCAACAAGATCAATCACATGCTTCTTCACGCACCCCTCACCCCCCCATATCTGGTATCTCCCATATATTTCAAACTTATTTTCCCCATTCCTCCCCCATTTACTCTACACCACAACTGGCTCAGTCGAACTTCACTACAACCCAAAAATCAATAGTGACATTTGTATCATATGTTGTCCCCACCATTGTATCGCCACTTTCAAGAAAAAACAATTGTACACCCCCCACTGGGGGGAAAACTTTCTTTACCCCATTGTTCTTAGGAGGTGATCCCAACCTCTTTGGACAACAACCTTCAATGATAGGATTAACTCCCCAAGGAAGTCAACTAATGGGTTTTGGCCAACAAATATCCATGCGCCATCCTTTCACTGGAGGAAAACCCTTGTACTCACGACAAATGTATGGCCAACATCTTGCCAGGGGGAAATCCTCGATTTCTGGATCCTTTTTAACAGGGGAATTTCCTACTATCGGGAGCCAACCTTTATTTCAATGGGGGAAACCATCCACTAGGGGGAAATCTCCAGCTTTAAGGCCATATTCTCTCTAGGGGCACCAATAAACTGTGGGGAAACCCCCAACTACCGGAAAATACCCATCATGGGGCCATATTATTCCCTCTACCACTACCCTACTGTATGGCCACCCATACCCAGGAATAACTAATACCGTATGGAACCAACCTCCACAACCTGCCAATCCCACAATTTTTACTCAACCAGGAGGACCTCCTGGAGGACCTCCTGGAGGACCACCCTATGGTGAAGGACCTCCTGGAAAAACCCTTGGAAGACCACCCCATGGTGGAGGGGGACCGCCCTATGGAAGCAGACCCCCTGGAGGACCACCCCATGGGGGAGGCCCTCGTGGGGGACCACCCTATGGAGGCCCTCCTAGAGGACCACCTTATGGAGGAGGACCTCCCGAGGGACCACCTTCTGGAGGAGGAGCCCCCGTAGGACCACCTTATGGTGGAGGACACCCTGGCGGACCACCTTATGCAGGAGGACCTCCAGAACAACACCCATATGGAGGAGGACCACATAACCCACCTCCACAGTTCAACAAACAAATCCTGTTTTTGGAAACTTTAGATTTTCCTGACTTTTCAAGGTTCACTAATGATCCCATATGACATTCCCCTTTCTGCCCCTCCATTCCTGCCAAAATCCCTTCCGATATTTCCAAGTTCGATGGAACGCCTAGTGAAGATCCAAACAATCATGTGATGACTTTTCACCTATGGTGTTCTTTGAACTCCTTGATGGATTATTCCATCTGATTACGACTTTTCCAGTGAACTCTTATGGGATCCACAACCAAATGGTATATAGAGCTGTTGCGGAAATCCTTTGACGACTTTAATTCCCTTGCTATGGAATTTTTGACACACTTCTAATTACCGATCATATATGAAACCGGTACTGATATTTTAACCTCATTACGCCAGTCGACCTCCACCCATATATTTGATCACATTCATGAGTGGAGACGTCATCGACGACTAATTAAAGCCAGAATCCTGGACCAACTATTAGCTGATTGGTTTACCAAGTCTCTTTTTCCACCTATTCCCAATATATATATTTAGTATATTCTTAGTCTGACACGTTATATGACTTGATTCCCCATGCTCCTCGACCATCGAACGACCCAACCAAACCGACACCTGGACCCCATTCCGATGGTATGATAGGTCCTGTTTCTATTGATTCATCTGGTCAGATGAATGGGAAACACAACCCATTAAATAAAACTACCAATCCTAGTTTATGTGTCCACACAATAAATCCAATGAAGACCCCTACCCAAACCTCTGAGGTTAATTCAGTGCATTCAACCACACCCAAAAACCCACAACCATCCAAAAGAAAAAAGAAGGGTAATAATAATAAGAAAAAGAAAAAGTCTTATGAGTAGTCAGGCCCCAAGAAACAAGAAAACAATGATGAGGGTAAAGCTAAACGAAAGGCCAAATATCCCTGCATGATTTGTAAAGAGG
>SNQJ01S0034866.1:3539-29152 GCA_010110895.2 Picea sitchensis | reverse complement strand
CTGTCAAACTTCTAGGTGTTGGCCAATCCAAAATGGCCCTGATCTTCTCCTAATGTACCTGAACCCCCTGTGCACTAATGATGTGGCCAAAATAAATAAACTATGTCATCGCGAACTCACACTTGAACTCTTTGGCGTATAGTGACTACGCCTCCATGATGCTCAACACCTCCTCCAAGTGCCCCATATGCTCCTTCCATGTCTTGCTATAGACCAAAATGTCATCGAAGAAAACTATAAATAATTTTCTCAACTGCCCCTTGAATATGTGGTTCATGCAAGAATGAAATGTAGTTGGTGCATTGGTTAGCCCAAATGACATAACCAGAAACTTGAAATGGATAAAATGGCACCAAAACGTCATCTTCTCTATGTCATTATCTCTTATGTTGATATGATGATATCCATAGCGTAGATAAATCTTCGAGAAGAAAACTGCCCCATGCATTTCATCTATCAAATCATCAATGCGAGGGATAGGATACCAGTTCGTAATGGTTTTCTTATTCAAGGCTCGGTAATCGATGCACATCCTCAGGGTACCACCCTTCTTCAAGACTAAGACAACTGAATTGGCGAATGGACTACTAATAGGTCTGATGTGTCCCATCGCCATCAATTCCTTGATTTCTTTTTCTATCTATCTCTTATGTTGATATGATGATATCCATAGCGTAGATAAATCTTCGAGAAGAAAACTGCCCCATGCATTTCATCTATCAAANTGTATGCTTAAATCCCATGTCCGACAGTCTTCCTAGTGGAACCAACCCAAAAACCTACTGATGTCATCCCAAAAAGTTCCTAATCTCTATCTAATACTGTTGTCAACCCTCATAATCCTTCCATGTAGTGATCAAGCACTTTGAAATTTCTTTTTCCTTCCCATGCATGAAGATCCTATCCATCCTCTTGAATGAGACTGTCTAGGGTTCTTCTATCGACATGGCCCTCAGGACAACCCTCTTCCCGTCATTGTCTCTGAATCCCATCTCCAAGGTCTGGTAGTTGGTGGTGATTTTACCCAAGGTGATCAACCACTGGACTCCCAAAACCACATCTGTGTCTAATAGTTCAACCACATAAAATGTATCTCTCACGGTGTAGTTTCCTAAATTGATATCCAAGTTTGGAACTCTGTCTAGACACTCCACTATATGGCCATCTACTACTGTGACATCAAATCCCTCAAACTCCTCTTCCTGAAGGGCCCGTCACGATACCAATGAAGAGTCGATGAAGTTGTGGGTGGCCCCACTATCTATCAAGGTGATTTCCCATTGCCCCTGAATAGTCCCTCTAATATGAAGGGTGTCATACCTGGGAACACCAAAAAGGGTCTCAATGACTCCTCCCTTTGCTGGTTTTCGTCTGCTATCTTGCTCACGAGGCTGTGGAACTACCAGTGGGTGGGCTCTTACTGGTGTCGATGGTCTATGGGGATTCTGCTCCTCCGCCTACTATGACTCCTCCTCTAAACTGGTGGATCCATTTTCCTGATTCTCCTCCTCACTGTCCACACTATCGACTGCCACCTTAATATAGTGAATCTCTCCCTTACCCATGCACCTGTGGCCCGGGACCCAAGGATTTATGCAGTTGAAGAAAAGCTTCTTCCTCATATTCTCTTGCCTCATCTCATCATCCATATTTTCCTTTCCCTTCCATTCTCTCTCGAATGGATTTCAGTCTCGATCCTTCTATGTTTCAAAGGTTTCGGAAAAGGGTTTAGTTTTTAGCACTGAGTCCGCCAAATATCTAGTGTGTAGGATGACATCTTGCAAGGTGTGAGGACAATATTCCTTCACCCATACTCTCAAGGGTTCTGTGAGCCCTTCTATGAATAACATGATTAGTCGGGGCTCAGATATATTTTTCACTGCTACTGCTACCCACTGAAACTCTGAGATGAATGCCTTTGTTGTGCCAGTTTGTCTCAACTGGGCTAGATCTATGAAATGGATCTTTAGATCCCTCCTATCAAATATGTCCATGAGTCTCTCTATGAATTCCCTGTAGCAGGTGATGTGATTGTGGCCCAATGTCACCAATCCATGATACCACCACTCATGTGCCTCACCCTCCAAGTGTTATGTTGTGAAACTAATGGCCTCTATCTCGATCATCTGGTTGAGCTTGTGGTAGGTGTCTAGCTTGTGTACCCAAGCTTTGGCGGTGCATTTGGACTATCCATTGAAAGAAGGTATGGTGAGTTTAACAAATTTTTGGATGAAATCAATGTTATTCCCCTGTTGTTGATACAACCCTCCTCTCAGTGGATCTCTGGGCTGGTTCCTGAGTTTGAGTCCACAATACTTGACTAGGGTCATGTCCTGATGGAAGTCACAGCCCAATGCTGCATACTCCCTCTGATACCCTGCAATGTGCTCTGCATGAGTGGGCGGTCTTTGTGCTATCGACAGTTGTGATGCTACCAAGGGTTCCCTCTGGAAACTAGGAAACAAATGTCTGGGAATCCTACTCGCATATGTGTATGTGTGAGTGCGTGACTCGGGTCTACTGCCAGCCCCTGAGTTCCCCTGTGCTGCATGTGGGGCTTATGTGCCCGGGGTTCCCATGATAGCCAATCTATCATCCACCTGTGCCAAGGACTGATAGATAGTCCACTGACTAGCTAACATATCTTTGATAACCTGCATGAAGGTTGCCTCTCGTTCCATGGGAGCCTTACCACTGCCCTCTAGTCGCTCATATCTATCTCCTAGCATCCTCTGCGCTTCGCACCCATCCTCACACTCTGATCTTCTCTCTTATTTTCTATGTTCCTCTTCTTCTTCCTCTGAGCTGGGAGGGAAAGGAGGAAAGTCAGGCCTAGGCCTTCTTTCCTTGCGCCTGTTGTAAGTGACATATTCGTCACCTATGTTCTCATGACCATCTAGGTCTTCCACTGCACTCATTGTCTTTAGTCACAGGCTAGTGGGACTAAATCTCTAATACCACTGAAATATCCCAGATCCAACTAATCTGGATATCTACTACTGATCTAGTGTCTAGTCTCATAGATCTGATACTCTGGGGGTTTTTGGATATGTTTTATCTTCAGATCTGATACTCTAGGGGTTTTTGGATGAGTTTTAGTTATGTGCTTGAGATGTTTTGTGTTTGTTGAATTTACATGTTATACATTATGGTTTAAACAATATATATATGATGCATCCAAAAATAAATAACAACAACCACCCAAGAATATGTATTATGAGATTTAAGCAGGGAAATACAATGATATATTGGAAATATAGAAAATAGTCCTTAGTTAGATCTCATGGATCGTCATTGGAATACAAGAAATTAACATAAAATACCCATGATTAGAAGATGAAGGCAGATCTGATGCAGGCATGGATAGATCGAAAAAATCGACAGTTCTGGAGAAGCATGGTAACCGCTACAAATTGGAAAACTTGTCTGGAAGGCTATAACCATCAGAATGAGTTGGAAACTATCTCAATAGAAGCACCCTAGCCTATAGACTTATCCTGGTGACTTTCATATGGAATATTTGTCCTTTGAGGCTCCAGATCTCACTCCCTGGGGGTCTGTGCACCTCCTATACTCTATGAGTGTGCCCAAATGATTCCACCAATGGAATTGAATGTTATATGTCTCAAATTGTTCACCCTAGCTAATACTGAACTAGGTTGGATGGGTTTCCTCGGATCTGATATGAAACTCTGTCTATAAACCCAACTATCCTTCCTCAAGAGCTATGCCCTAAATGAATGAATGTTGTGCCCATAAGGATTCGAACGTCAAAATCTGATGGTAAATGGATCAATATGTGCACCCTGGCTGGATCTAAATTGGGTTGGAAGGGATCTACAATACAAGCTCTGATCTCGTGCAGCTACTCAAACCCTGTCTATGTCCTTTCACCCTCACTGGTTGAGTTGCACAACACTGCAAACTGGATACTCTTGAATCACACAGTGAAATACCTGGATGGTATCTTCGATGGGATAGGGTGTGTCTCTCAACACCAAAACTGATCAATGGTGGTGGTTTCCTCCAGAAATCCACAAAAAAGTAGAAGTCAAATCTCTTCCTCCTCTGGGAACTCTCTCAACATCAAATCATAACATAGAATAATGAGGAATTAGGTCAAATTCCTCCCTTTATACTCTTTCCAATCTAATTCACCATTGACCTCACTTAAGCTAGGCGCTTTTCCTCCTAAGTTGAGTAATCAATTAATTAAGTCCCCCCTTAACACCATTTCGTTTTATTTCTCTGGTGACTTAGGCTTAAGTGAATTTTCCTATGTTTTTTGGCTTAATTCATCATTTAGTAATCAATTCTCCATTATTTCTCTTCTCGTTCCTTGTTTGTGCCTGACTATAGTCTACAAGAACAAATAGAGTACTAAGTCACTCCATGTTGGCCTACTCTTGGGAACAGGACATCACACCGTCGAAGTAGAGTTAATCGATGCTAATATTGACTACAATCTCCTTTTAGGTCGTACTTGGTTTTATGTTATGAAGGCAGTGGAATCCTATGTCTTCCAAATTATCTGCTTTCCCCACCAAGGAAAGATATTTCAATAGACCAACTTGATTATTGTACACCCAACATGCGACTTAACCCTAGAAAAAATGTACCATTCATAGGTGAGTCAACACCCGAATATGAGAGTATAGGTATAGTCCTCTATCTGACCCTTATGGGAACCTTCCCTTTACCTGCACCCAATACCTCTCAAATAGCTTCGATCAATATGATCTCTTCCTTTTGTGGTAAATCCCTTGGTTCTTTCAACCCTTGGGTAATTCCTTACTCTTCCAATATCGAATCCTTCAGAGCTTCCATGCCTTTATCCCCATCTGAATTATCATATTTGGCCATCCAGACAACAAACGAATCTGCTAACAATGATTCTAAACTCCTACCGGATGAGGAGCTAGATCAATTTTCCTCTCCTTATTGGGTTACCCTTGAACATTTCAAGGATGAATTCCTAGATTTCATCTTCCCATCAAATGAAGCTATAATGGAAGTCATGTCTCTTCAAGACCGACCTTGGGAATACCATCACCATCGATCCTCTTTCCTCCCCAATCAAGAGAGGCTAGAAACACATATTCAAACCCTCATTCCTACTAATGCCCAAGACCCGTCCTTGTTATCCTCCACTTTATATTCTTCTCCATCAGAAGGAAACTTGGGAAACATTTCTAATACTATCTCAATTGATATTTCAGTTAAACCTGGGATCACAAAACACATCCATATAGGTGCAAACTTCTCTCCTGAAGAAATTCAATGTTACACTTCCCTTTTTAAAGATTTCCGAAATATTTTTTCCTGGTCATATGAAGAAGTTCCAAGAATTGACCCACAGATCATTTTTCATGAAATTAAGACATATCTCGGAGCCCATACTGTTCGACAGTGGCTCCGTCCAGTTCACCCATGAAAATTCGTATCAATCAAGGTAGAAGTTCAGAAATTATTGAACGTTGGTTTTATCTATCTTGTGCCCCTTACAGAATGGGTCTCCAATATCATACCCGTAGCCAAGAAGCAAGGCATGATCCGAGTATGTGTTGATTATAGGAACCTTAACAAGGCTTATCCTAAGGACAATTTCCCCAACCCCTTCATCGATCAGATTATTGATGATTGTGCCGGATGCAAAGTCTTCTCATTCATGGACGACTTCTCTGGATATAATCAAATTGAAATTATACTGGAGGAACAACAAAAAACCACCTTTATATTCCCATGGGGTGCTTTCACTTATCGAAAGATACCCTTTGGTCTAAAAAATGCTAGTGCCACTTTCCAATGGGCCATGTCTCATGCTTTGCACGACATTAAACATATCGTGTAACCTTATCTAGATGACCTACCGACTATATCTCCTAAGAAGCAAGATCATATCAATCATCTATGACAAATATTTATTCACTGTCGACATTACAACATCTGTCTTAATCCACACAAATGCATATTTTTTGTGGAATTTGGTCATCTTCTTGGTTTTATTGTATCCAAGTTTGGGATCAGAGTTGCTCCCCTCAAAGTTGAGGCCATTATCCTTTTTCCTCCTCCTGTTACTATTAACCAACTTAAAAAATTACAACGACAAGAAAATTTATTAAGACGGTTCATCATCAACTACGTAGAGATTAATAAGGGTTTCTTGCGATTACTTAAAAAAGGTGTCCCATTTATTTGGGATGAACAAGCTCAACGTTATTTCAATCGACTAAAGAACATTCTTACATCCACTCTGCTATTGAAACCCCCAAATTATAATCAAGATTTTATCTTGTATTTTGTGACATCCGGTACTACTATCAGAATAGTCTAGTCCAAATTGATGAACACCATAATGAACATGTTATTTACTACCTCAGTAAAGGCTTAGTTGGTGTTGAACTTCATTATCCTTATGTCGAGAAGTTGGCACTGGCAGCGGTTTTTATTGTCCAACGATTACGACATTACATTCTTCTTCAAGCTACTACCATTATATTTGATGCCAATCCTATGCAATATATATTGTCACGTCATATATTGGGAGGTCGCTACTCAAAATGGATTGTCTTATTAAAATAATTTGACCTCGAGTTCTCTACCCCCAAATCAAAGAAATCCTTAGTCTTTGAAGAATTAATTCCCGATGTCCCATGAGTCATTGATGAATCAGTGGTCCAAGATTCATTACCTGATGACTCTTTGTTCCTCATTGACTCTTTTGACCCATGGTATGTAGACATCCTCATTTATCTCCAGACCCAATGCTTCCACCCTCAAATGTCCAAATACGATCGTGACCACATACGCCATCAATCCCGACACTACCTCATCATTGGTGATACACATTTCTGTCGTGGGGTAGATATGGTGTTAGGTCGATTTTTCATCCATTCAGAAGCATAAAAAATTCTTAATGACTACCACTCTAGATCATGTGGCGCCCATCTTTCTGAGTTAGGCACTGCCCAAAAAATCTTACACGCAAGGTATTTTTGGCCCACAATCTTTAAAGATTGCATGAATGTAGTTCAAAAATTACACCCATGCCAAATTTTTTCTAAGAAAATGTGTGCACATCCCGCTCCCCTACATCCCGTTGTTGCAGTTGGCCCTTTTTCTAAATGGGGCATTGATTTTACCACATGTAAACCCCCTTCTGTTTCCGGTCATAATTACATAATTGTGGTTGTCGATTATTTCACTAAATGGGTAGAAGCCATGCCCACATACTCTAATGACGCCAAAACTGCAACATTATTCATATTCAATCATATTATCACAATATGTGGTGTACCCAAGACTATTGTGACCGATCATGGATACCATTTTTTTAATAGCATGATGACTGATTTATCTACCCTTTTTAATTTTGACCAAGATCACTCTTCTCCTTACTATCCACAGGAAAATGGTCAAGTTGATTTGATTAACGAGGTAATCAAAACAATGTTCCAAAGGATGATTGGAAAACATAAACCCAATTGCCATATAATGTTATTCTCAGCCTTATGGTCATATTGAACCTCTGCCAAGACTTCCACAAGCTTCACACCCTTCCAACTTGTGTATGGATTGGAGGCAATACTACCCATTGGATGAAAAATTCCTTCACTTAAGCTAGCTGTCAAACTATTTCCTGATACCTTCACTGAAGAAGAATGACTACTATAATTATCTCTCCTTGACGAGCGACGTTGCAAGTCCATCATGGCTAAAAAATCCTACCAAAAGAAAATAAAGTCACAATATGATCAGAAAATTCACCCTCGAACTTTTTCAAAAGGTGACTTGGTGTTGTTCTATGACCAAGACCATGATAAACTGGGTGCAGGAAAATTCAAACCCTTTTTTCATGACCCCTATGTTGTAAAATGTTCTCTTCAAAAAGGATCCTATGAGTTAGTTGATTACGAAGGACATATCCTTTTGGAGCCCCGTAATGGGCTCTACTTGAAAAAGTACTATGCATAAACCTCACGCTATCTAGTGCTTTTGTACCATACATATTATAGTATGATATGGTTGTTTTTGTCTTCCTTTTATGTGATAGTCTTTTTCAATATGATTATCCTACTTAAATGTTTGAGTTGAAGATATCGTTGTTTCCCTCACCCTATTTTGGATACGCGGATGGAGCTATTCGCACCTCCTGGAATATCACTTTCACTGCTTGGGTGATTGTTTCACCCACTAATTATATATTCATCTCTGGGGGCATCTATCTAGGACCTGCAACAAACAATGTTGCATAATACAGTGCGATCATTGAACTTTTGACCGAAGCATCTGTTTTGGGCATATGTCACCTGATAATGTGCCTAGATCATGAGCTCGTCATTTCACACCTCCATGTGACTTATTCTATTTGACATCCTATCCTTTTTCATAAATATTTAAGGGTACGACTCTTGGAACGATCATTTTATTTTATCACTTATGAACATATACCAAGAAAATTCAATTCTTTAGCTAACTCACTAGCAAATTTTGTGTTGAATTGGAATCTACTTCATTAAAAAAGAATTAAATTAAGAATTCATTGTATAAACCATTTCATCACATATATATAAGAATAAATCACAAATCCATATTTCCATACATATAAAGTGTGTCCAAAAAATATCCAAAACTGGTATAACATAACAAAATTGGGCTTGTCTCCCATATATCCGCAACATAAAATGCACCAAAATTCCATCAAACTAAAGAGCACTAGTCGTCACGAGGAGCCCTCTGGTCATTATAAAAAATGACTTCTCATGAAACCTTCCACAGAAGGTGCCCAAACCGGTTCCTCACACCTATTATGCTCCTCTGCATACACAAAGGTATATCGTCCATATGTGGCACTGGAGTTCCCACAGTCAAATGCTCAAGATTCTTCTATAGATCTTCCAAGAGATCTACATCATCTCTCCCACCATGTGGTCCTCTTATGATACTGAGTTATTCACCTCACCTATTCAATGGTGGCATACCCGCTGGATGTGCTGGCGCACAATCTTCCCATAAAAAATGATTTTTTATGTTACACACAAAAAAATGTATATATCATAAAATAAAAAAAACATTAAAAATACAAAACAAAAATATATATATATTGAGAATTTATCTTTCTTACTGAACTCATCACTGAATATTTCCCCCTTAGGGAGAACCATATCTAGATCGTCATGGTAGTCCACACCGCGATATGCATAATCATCTATCACCACTATCTCGTGATCCCAATATCGATTTTTTTTTGCATCAAACTGGAATTGTGTTCCCCCACCAAGTTGGGACAACAGATCTTTCCATTTCTTCATAGTCGGATCTTTATACCCAACATCTGGCACCACATCCCATGGATGTGATTAAGACACTCACTCAAAGAAGAAAGATAATAAAATGGATCCATAACAAAATTTGTTTTGTCGACCCAACCTACACTTGGTCAATTGGTCCTTCATGTTTTCCAACATTGCAACACACCAATTATATATTGTAGGGGAAAAAATCATCACTGCATAATATACTTGTCTCCTCAAAGCCAAGTGCGACCCAGTACTCCATGCCACCCTTGTAATGGTGATTAAAATGGTGCGTAAGGTCAAGTCCAGTCCCTAACTAATTGGCAACTTATTGTTTCTCTTCTACATACCTGGGTGACAGTAGCGTGCCACATAGTCATCCACCCACTTTGCACCATCCCTCTTGCTACCTACCAAGCCCATGGTGGCACCATGATGAGACATTCCCGCCATAAAGTATATATCCTCCATATCCAAGGTTAATACCTAGTCTCGTACTACAAAGTGTCGTTCATTTGCATCCCACATATTGACCAACTTCTGTAACATGGCTGGTTGATCTCACATGTTTTGACAAAGGAATAATTCAGTAACCCACAATTTATCAAAGCATCTAGAGTGGGAGGATCATCCATAACAACATTATCATTCACTTCATGTTCGCATTCTCTCCACTCCAACATTGTTTCTCACACCTGCCACAAACACCAATTTTTTTTAGGACCCATTCATATAAAATACTCATAATTTTTTTTTACAAAAAATGTCAAAGACACACTCAGTTGTGACCCTCATGAGTAGACATGGCGACCAATCATGACCACTTTGTTTGGTCGTGCCCTCCTTTGGTTGACAGTGAAAACGAATGCGACCATACTAGTCGGTCACCCCTCAACTCTACCTTGGATGCGACTAGTCACGATTTCCTTCTTCACACAGAGCACCCGAACCATTTGGTCGCTCCCCACAAGGAGGCCAGTCGCGCTTGTGCAGACTCAAAAATTTTGAGTCCTTCCATTAAAAAATAAATGCATGAAATACAAACATACAAGATGGGTTTTGTAAGTTGAAGTCCAACCTATTTTTTGTTGGATGGAAGGTACAATATCTATGGTTCCACGCCCGCAATCACCGCTCCAAATTTGAACAAGAAAAGGGATCTCCAAAATTTCATGAAGGTAAATGGGTAAAATGAGGTAAAAACACTATTTTTAAACCCACATATACCTTCATTTTAACCCTATTCACACTATAAATAACTATTTTTCTTCATTTTTGGCTATTTATCATTTTTATTGCTCGTAGAACCATATACTAACCCTATTTTCACCAGGAATACTATTGACATAAGCTATGGAACCATTCTATGGAGTCTTTCTTAAGATATTTTTCGACTCCTTAAAAAATAAAAGATCACCGAGTATGCTTGTCTTTTCATTCTCGTATTATGGATTTGAAAAGATGTCCACCTGGTATAGGTTTACCCCTTTTTCAGGCCAGACAGAATATTTATGAAAAAGGAACACCCTATCCCTTGTGGTTAGGAGAGTTCTCCTTCGCATTGTTTTAAACTTTTTCGGGACTAGGAGACTAAAATTTATGATAAAAGTACCCCCCTGGAGTCTTCTTTAAGTTTTTCAGACTCCCTAAAAATGAAAACACTGGCGAGCACAAACCTACCTGGGCTCAAGAAAAATCCACAGGCAAGTATATGTATTTTTCTTTAAGACGTTTTCAGACTCTCTAAATAGGAAAAGGCCATTGAGTTTCCCTTCTTTGGACTCGTTAAAATTTGCATCAAAGGACCCATTCATGGGACCAAACCACTTCTTCCTGAGGTTTGTTAATAATATGTAGAGGGACTCATCGCCAAATGAGCTATAAAGAGCATCTGTTATCCTCCTCCAACTCGTAAAACTAGAAAGAGGTACTCACCGATCATGGTGGGGAATTTTTAGAGGGTTTTTTCATCTTGTTATCTTCATTATCTGGAAACCATCATTACTTTGTGTCTCCCTTGAACAATGCACCTATTCTATCACCCCATACAACAGTTGGATTATCCATTTTCTCTCATTTGACCACCATTCCCATCATTGTGTCATGTTCCCTTCACCGATCCATGAACAATTATTATGGTCTTCACTTGAGTTAATGTTGTCGAGTCAAGCCATTTTTCATCCATACTTGTTCAAGGGAAGTTATACATATGTCAGCCACCTGACGTCCCTTTATGCTTGTTTATCATTTCCATCCTTGTGTCAGTCATGCTACATTATTATCATTTTCACACCATCCATCTTTCCCTGTTTCACATCGATTGATGGGGGATACATCAAGGCCCTCCTTCGAAGAATTTCATCCTATCGATTTCATCTCATTATCCAGGATTGAAATCTAGAAACCCACCAGTACCCTGGGAGTTGCAGACATTAGTGGCAGGTCTCCTTGCATTTTGACAGTGGGTTTACATCATTAAATCCTGTCAAATGTATCTACGAGTGTTTGACTTCAAATCCTTTATTCAGACTTCATATATTGTACTCGATATCTTGGGTTCCATCATCATCATCGGTGGACTCCCTCACATATGATAACGATATACATTAATGACCGGTAATTAGATGGTTTCTACCATGCTCAACTTCAACTCCTTTATTCACATGTCATAGAATCGTACCATTTGGATTACAGATGAATACCTTGGGGAAGATTTGATCCAGGAGTATCTTGGTGGCCACCCACCTTGTCCAACTAGCTCAAAACCGGTTTTTGGCAACTTACTATTTTTAGCGGTTTTTCGGTTGTTGAACTTCCAGGGCCATTTTTGAGGGCCTAAACTATGATTTTTTATGATCAGGCACCTCAAAGATGGCCACAATATTTGATATATCCCCCTAAATTAATATCCTCATCAATACCTTTCCAACGATCTATCATGTTCCCTAAACGAAGATCGTATATGTTAGTCTCTAGTTTTGACTATATTTTTTCCTATATCATGTAAAATATACCTCCATTCTCATATCTAGTATCATTTCCTTCTGGCCTTACCATGACACATTTGACATCCTTTTACAACTAAATGGGGCTATTCAAGGTATTCTTATGATTCAAATTATTTTTAATGTATTTTGATATTTTAAACTAATGTTGATACTAATGTGACATGAGTTAGGCATTGTTCCTTTGAAACAGAACTTATCAGTACCAAGTACCAGCGCGCACTTAGTGGAGATACCAAAGAAGCTGCTGAAGACTTGCACGACATGACCAGAGTGGATTGACAATTTGATTCATATGGTTGATTGAGTCATAACTCAATATGTTGACTCAGGACGAGATTGTGGAACCGTTTTATTAGAATTCTTTATGATCCACGCTTCTTGACACTGCGTGTCATGAAGCTGTGAAGTTCGTTTTAACTGACTATGAGTCATTTTTGGATATGAGATCCGTTTAGATTAATGAACCTATGTTTAAAACTATTTTGGAGAGGATCTATATAAACTGGGATTGCTCTCAAGAAATGGGGGTTACAATATGCTATGTGATACGATTTCTAATAATATAAATTTTCTATGCGTTATGTTAATTGTTGTTAAATGATTTGAGTCGTTTTATGAATTATGGAGCGTGAAGTATGAACGATTTTTGCATGGAATGATCTGAGTAGCTCTGGTTTCATTTTAGGGTGATTGCACCTCTTGGTTGGGCCCGCCAACAGGTTCAATTCACTGTCTCTTTTCCACAATAGAGTTAGTTTATTTTCCAGTTTTAGAATCTGCATGTAAGTTAGTTTTGAGTTTGGAATTACTTTGTTAGATTCAGTGTGATATCAACTCATAGATTGATGAATGTTGAATGTGTTATTTATTCCTATAGAACTTAAAGAATGAACTAGATTTGCTCTGTTTCCAGTTTTCAATCTGAACATGATTTAAAGGGAATGCGAGTTTAGATTTACTCTGTCTTGATTAGGATAGTTAGCTTACTTTGTTCTATTAGGATAGTCAGTTTATAGTCTGTTTCTAGTTTTAAATTTGATCATGATTCAAAAGGAGTACGAGTTTAGATTTATTCTGTTCTTTTAGGGTAGTTAGGTTACAATCGGATTAAAGGAAGCTTCCAGTACCAGTAGGGTAAATAGGACATTTATTTATTCTACCTGTGGATAGATTCAGAACTATTTTTGATGTTTAGATTAAAAGGTTTTCGAAAATGATCTTTCTTTTATGGCTTAGATAGAAATGATGATGATTAGATGTTTAAAGCTAATGGTAGATAGTATTGGGTGATTATATTAGATTAGGAATAGAAATACCTGTACTTAAACTCAGAACTGTTTCCATTTAATGAATTAGATAGAGGTATGAAGATTTAAGATTTCTGGGAGCAAGATAAGTTTGACTCCATTCCTGTACATATTGTACTAGTTCCTCAAAGTTTACCTTCCTGGGTTGAAAATTAAGTGTTGGAATATATGGTATATATCTAGATCAACATTTTGGCATCGTTGTCAGGGAGGTACTAAAAAGGATTGGAGCATAGGTGTTGTTTTGTATTTGTTGAAAGCCAGGTAGTTTTGCTAGGTGTGATTTGATTTTCAAATTTTGCAAATAGTTTTCTATTGGTTTGATCATTTCATTTTTCATCAAAAACATTAAAAATCAAAAAATACTTTTGGGTGTTGTAAGAACCCTCTTGCACTAATCTATGTGTTTGACAGGATCCATCAACCATCAAAGAATAAAATATGATCAAGAGTTTGAAAGAACTCTCTCAGATCATAGCAGCAGTTGGGATCTCTGCCTCTCAGAAAGAACAAATCTTGACAACTGTCAAAAACCTACCTTCTTCTCAAGAAGTGGTAAAAGAAGAGGAGTTCCATGAACAACACCAAGCAGAGGCCAAAGAGTCATGGACCACATTTGATGGAGAGATTTCCTTAGAACCTGAGATCGAGGAGTTCTTAACATGTCTCTCAGGAGATCCTTTATGCATTCAAGAGACCAACCATCTAGAAGAAAATTATCTACATGGCATGATCAAAGAAGACACTCAGAGTGGTCCACATGAGAAAGTGAACCAAGAACAATATGGCTACATTGAGCTATGGTTCTAGACATCTATTACATCAGAGCACCACCATCTTCTTCAACAACTCTTGGTATCAAATCATTTGCAATTGATGGTCGTTAATGTTTTTGTATACATTAAAGTTCATATTTCAAATCTAAGAATGAATGTATTTTCATACCTGTTACGCACATGGTTGCACTGGAAGTATTCATACACTTGAAATAACATTTTTACTTCCAGTAGAATAGGATAGAATAGCAAATAAAAAATAGGAATAAAAGTAAAGAGAAAATAAGCTTTACTATGAAAACCAGTTTGTCTGGCATAGTCTAGCAGGGGTCTAGTTAGAAAACCAAGTGACTGGCTAGCTAGAATCCATAATAAAGTTTGTTGGTGCCTACTTCATTTCTTCAAAATCATGTTTGATCGGTGCTCAGCTGGATGATGGAAGATTCATTAAGGATTTCCCTCCAGCAAGTTTCAACCCATCGACTCCAGATCATTTTCTGGGTTTGAAACTTGAGACATTTTTTAGATACCTTGGAGCCTGCATGCCTCAATGGTAGGTATCCTTGTCATTTGCTAAGGAAATACATTAATGTTTCTTGGCAAAAGAATTCTACAGTTCATTTGACTTCAACAAATTGTTTCATGATTGTTTGAATGTATCTAGTGCCTTGATTCCCATTGACATCAAAGGTGGGATGTCTCGCACTGGTTAACAACTTTCCTTATTGGTTGGTAATCCAATGACTTTTACCTATGTTCGACATCAAAAAAATCTATTCACATAGGTAGATCTGCAAAAAAGAAAAAAAAAGGAAGTATTTGGATGAAGACTTTGAAGTTTTGGTACTCATGGACAGTTTCATTAGTTTGCAGTTTTGAAGAACAATTTATTTTTCTAGACAGTAACATTCATCTACAGTGGTTATCAGCAATACAAATTCCAGTTACAATTTTAGCACTCTCCAGATTCAGACTTGACTTCAAAGATCTCTACAGTAAGAAATGCATAACAGGGAGTAGGTAATCGAACTCAGGTACGTTTAGTTTCATGTTGTTTTAATGTATTAAATTACATATTAATAATTTGAACTGGGAATGCCTCGATACTCCATAATATTTCATTATACCTATACTCTGTACCTAATAAACCAATCTATCTCAACATTTCATATCATGGAAATGCACTACATTATCTTGTCTGAATTCGACACGATTCATATGTAATAATATTTTGCAAACGTGTACGACCATCATCATTTCCTTACTTGCTATCGATCTTCATGGCAATTCAAACGTTCTTCTATGATTCCCCTCATGACTACTTCACACATCATAATCTATTCCTTTGTTTCCCTCATCTAATTCCGCTACTCACCTGTGGACCTTTCCTGTGATACCGAGTGAAATTATGGTGGAAAATCATCACGAACCTGAGACTTTTGCAGACTTGGAGGCTCTTCCTGAGTATGAAGCCACCAAACACATTTTTCAGAAATATGGATGGGAGCCGTTATTCAAGAAATTTGATGGGTATGATGATTCAGTTACACTTCAGTTCGCTCTGCATTTTCATGGTGGACTAGCTAAGGTGGGCGAGCTAGAGTTTGAAGTCACAGAAAAATTCATCTCTGAAGCAATTCAATTACCCAACACTGTTCAGAAATGGACGAAGGGCCAGCCCATTCGACACCCATGATCAAAGACCAGATGAGTTCACTCATGCCTCTAGTCCTCAAACACAACAAGGACATGGTAAAACATTTGAATCTTACTGTGAAATTTCCTCCAGTAAATCCTTGAGACCAATGGTAGCCAGATTAGAAAGCAGGAATCACAGGTTGAAAGAGAAGTTACATGAATACACCATATTGGATCGGCACATCAAAACAAAAAATGAACTTATGAAACTCAGGCAAGCTCATTTCTCATCCAAGATTGAATGATTAAAACGAAAAAATAAAGGTATTTTCCAGAAGAACAGGAGACTGCAGAAGATTGTCAGGAAGCACATCATCATTAATCAAGTTCTTAAGAAGGAAATCAGAAGCATGAAGAAACATGAGAAATTGCAAATGCTGGTTACAGCTGCTACAACACTCTGATGAATCTCAGTTTTTGACTTTTTGTTGTCTGAGGACAGGCAAAGACTTCAGTTTGGGGGAATGTTAGTCTCCAGTTTTGACTATATTTTTGCCTATATCATGTCAAATATACCTCCATTCTCATATCTAGTATCATTTCCTTTTGGCCTTACCATGACACATTTGACATCCTTTTACAACTAAATGGGGCTATTCAAGGTATTCTTATGATTCAAATTATTTTTAATGTATTTTGATATTTTAAAATAATGTTGATACTAATGTGACATGAGTTAGGTACTGTTCCTTTGAAACAGAACTTATCAGTACCAGGTACCAGCTCGCACTTAGTGGAGATACCAAAGAAGTTGTCGAAGACTTGCACGACATGGCCAGAGTGGATTGACAGTCCAATTCATATGGTTGATTGAGTCATAACTCAATATGCTGACTCAGGATGAGATTGTGGAACCGTTTTATTAGAATGCTTTATGATCCACGCTTCTTGACACTGCGTGTCATGAAGCTGTGAAGTTCATTTTAACTGACTATGAGTCATTTTCGGATATGAGATCTGTTTAGATTAATGCACCTATGTTTAAAACTATTTTGGAGAGGATCTATATAAACTGGGATCGCTCTCAAGAAACGAGGGTTACAATATGCTATGTGATACGATTTCTGATAATATAAATCTGCTATGCGTTATGTTAATTGTTGTTAAATGATTTGAGTCGTTTTATGAATTATGGAGCGTGAAGTATGAACAATTTTTGCATGGAATGATCTGAGTAGCTCTAGTTTCATTTTAGGGCGATTGCACCTCTTGGTTGGGCCCGTCAACAGGTTCAATTCGCTCTCTCTTTTCCACAATAGAGTTAGTTTATTTTCCAGTTTTAGAATTTGCATGTAAGTTAGTTTTGAGTTTGGAATTACTTTGTTAGATTCAGTGTGATATCAACTCATAGATTGATGAATGTTGCATGCGTTATTTATTCCTATAGAACTTAAAGAATGAACTAGATTTGCTCCGTTTCTAGTTTTCAATCTGAACATGATTTAAAGGGAATGTGAGTTTAGATTTACTCTGTCTTGATTAGGATAGTTAGCTTACTCTGTTCTGTTAGGATAGTCAGTTTATAGTCTGTTTCTAGTTTTAAATTTGATCATGATTCAAAAGGAGTACGAGTTTAGATTTATTCTATTTTGTTAGGGTAGTTAGGCTACAGTCGGATTAAAGGAAGCTTCCAGTACCAGCAGGGTAAATAGGACATTTATTTATTCTACCTGTGGATAGATTCAGAACTATTTTTGATATTTAGATTAAAAGGTTTTCGAAAATGATCTTTCTTTTATGGCTTAGATAGAAATGATGATGATTAGATGTTTAAAGATAATGGTGGATGGTCTTGGGTGATTATATTAGATTAGGAATAGAAATACCTGTACTTAAACTCATAACTGTTTCCATTTAATGAATTAGATAGAGGTATGAAGATTTGAGATTTCTGGGAGCAAGATAAGTTTGACTCCATTCCTGTACATATTGTACTGGTTCCTCAAAGTTTACCTTCCCGGGTTGACAATTAAGTGTTGGAATATATGGTATATATCTAGCTCAACAGTATGCAAAATTTACGACCCTAAGAAGTTAACATACTAACTTACCCCAACAGGGCCCACATGAATTTTGGCTCTTCATATCCTAGGGTTAGGTTTTTGGAGGTATAGGGTTTTGGAATTCATGTTTATTGTAAAAATTCCTTCAGAGCCTTATTGTACTCATCTTCTTAAGAATGAGTGTAGTCGTCACATCTCTTCTCAGAGATAAGCTTCCACCATTATAGCAAGCTTGTTTTCAGTCTGCATTTTACTGTTTTCAACATATTTATTATTTATTATAAGCCAAGTTTTACTATATCTCTATTATTTTTCACGTTTCTTTTTGTTAATATCATAAATATATGGTTTCATTTCATTACGCTCATAAATACATATCAGTGGTATTGGAGCGATCTGCTCCTTGTTGTTTTTTTAATGCATGTCCCCGACGCAATCAGGGTATAAGGAGTTGGGTCTTAAGCTTGTTTCTCTTGAGGACAACCACTCTCGCACACCCAAGAAACCATCCATGGTGGGAGAAAATAAAGATGACGTGACAAGAGATCCTTTCAAAATGTTGCTCAATGATACCCTTAAGTGATAAAGGAACTAGATGATGGACAATTTTGCAAAAATCCTTCGACGATTGCCGACAAGCGACACATCCACCTCAAGCGGAGGCACCACCCCCTTCAAGGTAAAGATTAATTTTGATATTCCTATATTTTAAGTTCAAATAGATGCCAATGCCATAGATAAATGGATAAACCTTCTAGAAGGGTATTTTTCTGTCCACAACTTTTTCGATAGAGAAAATATTACATTTGTGCTCCTCAAGGTCATCCCCCATGTCAAATATTGGTGGGATACTTTCTGTGAGCAAAAGGAAATAGAGGGTTCCACATTATTTGTAGTTTCACCCACTTGGGGTTTCTTCAGGGATGCTATTAAGGAACAATACTACCCTGTTGGAAGTTATGACGACTTGTATACAAGATGGACCACACTGAGGCAGGAAAGAGACCAAACAATGCCAAAGTTTAGTAATGTCTTCCATACCTTGCGCACCAAGATGGTTATCAAATATTTTGAGAGAAATTTGGTTCTCAAGTATCGGGATGGTATGCATAGATAAATTCAGACAAAAATGGATTTTTTGGACATCTCATCCTTGGGCACGACCTATCGATATACCATAAAAATCGAGCAGAAGCTGAAACAAAAGACACGAAAGTTTGGGTTTGGAAACCCCTCACATAAGAAGCAGGGCAAGGGCAATTCCAACCCGTAGAAAAAAGGATAGAGAAAACATGGGAAACCTCAGGAAAACCAGTTCAAGCCACAAGAAAGAAGGACAATGGGAAGATGAAGAAAGATACCGGGAAGTGGTGTGACTTCCATAATAGCCCCTGGAATAACACTGCTAATTTCCACTCAAAGAAGTCATTGGTGGCTGAGGTAAAATCCTCTGAATCAGTTGCAGGTTCTCACTCTGAGTCGAAACCAGAAAAGGGGAGACAAATCATTGATGCAGAACCCAATACCACCATTGCTACCACCAAGATCCAACCCAATGAACTTGATGAGACAACGGAAGGAGAGCGCCTCTTCCATTCACAGATGTGGGTAAAAGGCACTTCACAACACTTCGTCGTTGATAGCAGTAGCCAGAAGAACCTCATTTCATAAGAGGTAGTCAAGTGGCTAGCCTTGCCAACAATGTCACACCCACATCCCTACACCATCAGATGGCTCTGTCAAGGAAGCGATCTTCATGTCAACCAACAATGTCGCCCGTCGTATGTCATCAATCCATTCAAATATGAGATATTGTGTGATGTTTCTCCCCTTGAAGTTTTTGATGTTCTTTTGGGCCAACCTTATTTATGTAAACGTCATGTTGTATATGATTCTAGGCCTCACAGTGTTATTATTACTTTGAACAGGAAATTGTACAAGATACCCGAGGTAGTCCCACCTAGTGCTATTTTCTTGATCTCTGCCAAGAAATACAGGAAGGTCATTTCTCAGACTAAGAATTTTTTCTTCTTCATGATTTGGAATTAGAGTGAGAGAAAGGTTGCAGCCACATCCATGGCCTCCATGACCGACCTCTCCATAGAGAAAAAGCAAGTGGATAAGTTCATGGAAGAATACCAAGACATATTCTCATCACCTAATGGGGTACCTCTGCACTGTTAGATCAAGCATCCCATCGATCTGACCCCCAACACACCACTACCCAATGGGCCAGTCTATCACCGCTCTTTGCTAGAAAATGAGGAGAAAAAGTGTCATATCCAAAAACTGCTCCAAAAGGGGCACATTCGACCCAGATCATTACCTTATGGAAGCCCAATCGTGCTGGTGCAGAATAAATATGGGGCTTGGAGAATCTGCATTGATTACTGGGCCCTAAATAAAATCACAGTCAGGAACCGATACCTGATTCCCTGAATCGACGATCTCCTTGATCAACTCAAGGGGACCAAATACTTCAATAAGATTGACCTGAAGTCTAGCTACCATCATATCCCAATAGAACTGACAGATGTATGGAAAATTTCCTTCAAGTCAAAATAAGTTATTTTTGAATGGCTGGTCATGCCCTTTGGTTTGACAAATTCCCCAACAACTTTCATGATGATGATGGATGATATCTTGCGGCCTTTCACTAATTATTTTGTGGTGGTGTATTTATATGACATCCTCGTCTACAACAAGACTTGGGAAGAACACTTGCATCATATTCAATAGGTTTTTCACACTCTACGACAACACAAGTGATATGCCAACTTGGAAAAATGCTTCTTCAGCATGGACAAGGTCCAGTACCTAGGATAAATTGTTTATGCGCATGGTGTGCATGTTGATCCGGCCACTATCCAAGTCATTCATGACTAGCCAACCCCAACCACACTCACTAAGCTTTAGAAATTCTTAGGCCTTGCCAATTTCTATCGAAGGTTTGTGTTAGGATTCTCCCATATTGCATGGGCCCTCAACCAAATAACTAGAGGTGGTGGTAAGGAAAAATTTGTGTGGGGCCTATACCAACATAAATAGTTTGATGATCTGAAGCAATGCTTGTGCTCAACCCTGGTTCTTTCATTACTTAACCTGCAACAACCCTTTGAGATCGAGACATATGCTTTAGACTATGATGTGAGCGCAGTCATCACTCAACATGACCACCCCATGGCCTATCATAGTGAGACACTATCATATACCGTATGTAAGTACCCTACTTATGATAAAGAAATGTACTCCATTGTGCAAGCTTGCCGACAGTGGAGGAATTACATTCTCGGGAAGGAGAAAATCATCCACACTGAGCATAAGCCACTGCAGTTCATGCAGACACAAGGAAAATTGCAGAATGACCACCATCAGAAGTGGTCCACATATTTGCAGCAATTCCACCTCAACACAAAGTATAAAATATGAAGTACCAACCGAGTCAATGATTTCCGCAACCGACCTCCAGTCGCGACACTCACCACAATGCTTGATGATTTTGGCCATGAGACCTATGGATGGCCCCACCTCTATGAGATAGATCCTGACTTCGCCAACACCTACCATATGTTGGGCGCAAACACAGTTGTCACCAATTTCCATCTTTAGGACGGGATGTTATACCATATGGGCCATCTATGTGTTCCATCAAGTGAACAAGCGAATCTGATTTGGGAAGCCCACTATAGTTGGGTGGCAGGACACTTCAGAGTGGAAAATATAGTGGCAGTGTTGCAGTGACATTTCTATTGGTCAAAAGTTTGATAGGATGTCAACAAGTATATCTGGTCTTGCACTGCCTGCACTATTTCCAAACCGACCATTAAGAAACAAGGCATGTACACTCCTTTGCCTACTCCTGATAAGCCCTGGGAACCCATATCTATGGACTAAAAGTTGGTCCTTCCATCCACCAAGAGGGGAAATGACTTTTCTTTTGTGGTTGTTGATCGCTTTTCCAAGATGGCCATTCTAGCCGCCTGCAAGAAGAGCATCATAGCGGAGGCCACTGCCAAGATCTTCTTTGAACGAGTGTTGGTACACTTTGGGATCCAAAAAACCATTATCTTATATCGAGACAGTTGGTTCCTCAAAAAATTCTAGTCAAGCCTCTAGTCACTGCTGGATACCAATCTCATCAAGTCCACTTCCTTCCACCCCCAAACAAATGGCCAAAATGAGGTCGTCAACCGGATGATCGTGCACATACTACACATGCACAGTTCCAAGAAACCCCACACGTGGGATGAGAGTCTTCCCTATGTTCAACATATCTACAATAGATCCATACATAGAACAACCGACCACAACCCCTTTCAGGTGGGGTTGGGATTTCAACCGTTGGGTCCCATGGATGTTGCACTACACCTTGCGACCACCTAGACAGAATCATCACACACTCCAATTGGAGTTGAAAAATCCACCCAGTTCATTGAGAAGATTCAACACATCCGCCAATAGGTTCATTATATTTTACAGAAGTCCAATGTTGAGTACAAACAATGCCATGATCAACACTAGGTGCCACACCAGTTTCAAATGGGAGACAAAGTTTGGTTTCACTTGCAGAAAGAACTCCTTACAGGGCCTCATCGGAATCTTAGTCCACTCCATTATGGACCCTGCACCACCACCAAGGCTGTGGGTGACAATTATTTTTAACTCAACCTTCCCCCATTCATTAGCTTGCACCCAGTATTCAATGTGGACCTTCTTTGACCTTATTTTCCACCATTATTGGATACCTTGGAGATAGCAGAACAATTGACACCAACAGAGCTCAACACTGGCTGCATGGAATAGGAATCCACTAATCATATTGTGGACACATAGGTCAAGGGAAATCTCCAACATATGATCCAACTTTATCGAGTTGTCAAAGCAGGGCAACTCCTGCACCAAGGCAAGTGGCTCACCCGAGGCCAAATTCAACATAAATTTCCTCATCTGAAGGGGGCACTCGACGCAATGGATACCATTTCTTCCTAAGGGGGAGGATTGATCCAGGGGGGATCTTGGTGACCACCCACCATTTCCAACTGACTCAAAACATTTTTTTTGGCAACTTACTATTTTTAGCAGTTTTTTGGTTCTTGAACTTCTCGTGCCATTTTGAGGGCCTAAACGACGTTTTTTCATGATAATGCACCTCAAGATTTAACAAAGGTTCTAATTGATCCCCCTAAATAAATCTCCTCGTCAATACCTTTCCAACGAGCTATCGTGCACCCTAAACGGAGATCGTATGCAAAAGTTACGACCCCGGGAAGTTAATGTACTAACTTACCTCGATGGGGCCCACATGAATTTTCGTGCTTCATTTCCTAGGATTAGGTTTTTAGATTTCTAGGGTTTTGACATTCATTTTTATTGTAAAAATTCCTTCAGAGCCTCATTTTACTTATCTTCTTGCAAATAAGCATAGCCGTCACATCTCTTCTCAGAGATAAGCTGCCACCATTCTAGCAAGCTTGTTTTCAGTCTACATTTTACAGTTTTTAGCATATTTCTTATTTATTATAAGCAAAGTTTTATATCTTTGTTATTGTTCATTGTGTCTCTATGGTAATATCATAAATTTGTGGTTTCATTTCATTTCTCTCATAAATCCAGATCAATATTACTCTCCTATTCACGATATTCTTTCCCAAGCTGCGATGGAGATTATTTACGAGCACTTCAATCGTTGTTCACTGCTTTGTGTGACATCACATAGATCCACATTTGTACTTGTTCATGGCTACGATTTCACTTGTGTCTTTCATGGATCCACAATGTATACTTTTGTGGCCATGAATCGAGTCATGTTTTTTTCTTGATGGATCCACGGTGTACTCAGTTGTGGCCATCACTTGCATCATGCATAGATTTGCACTGTGCAGTGTATTTATGGAGGCTACAATATTATCTGTCTTACCAAGCATGGGAATGCCCGCCTTGGGTATCTTTTTCTGCAAGACTGGTGATGCTCTTCTCCAAACTTCCTTTCCCACAAATCTATGCCTTTTATTGGTAAATTATTTCGTCCATCAGACACCTCTTCTGACCTCACACTTTATGGGGCATCTATTATAGCGTTATTAACCGACCCCTAACCCTTGGGACATCATCTCCTAGATACCTCACCTACCAAATTCACCCATTTTCATCATCTTCCCATTTCTTTTCTATCCTAATATCCCTTTAGTCTCCCTTGTCCTTCCTCAAGCCTGTGACCAAAAGGGTTGGTCACCCTTTTTGGACTGCCAAGTTGCGACCATGTCGCTCTATCTGTGTTCATAGGTTGCGACCGAGCCTAGAAGCTCCCTTTTTTGGATTTGGTTACGATGGATGAGACCTTACTCTGATTTCTTGGGGTTTAGTCTCGAGAAGAATTCCATTATAAGCCTAAGGATCTTATCTTATTAACCATATGGCCTTATCTCTAAAGCCCTATAAGAACCAATCCATTTCCAAGGGAAAGGGGAGAAATAACTAACAAAGTTACTCTAGCGTTTTGGTGGTGAGGTTTGGGAAAGGAGATTGGATGAAACATATCTCTTTAGTTTACACCTGTAAGAATAAAGTTACCAACTTAACGAGAACTGTGACCTCAAAACAAGAACTCAGGCCCAAAATACCTATATTTTTTCTAAAAAAACATGAAAATCAACCCCCAAATAAAAAAATGGTGCTACCGGTAGCACCATTTTTTCAAACGGGGTCAAAATTACAACATTTTTCAAACATGGCTTTCAAAACTCATACAGTAGCTAACAAAAACTTCAAATCAACACCTAAATAAAAAATGATGTTACAATTTTTTTTTCGAAAAAGTTAAATTTATAGATATTTTGAAATCGTATTTTTAGCAGTCGATACCATTAAAACCAAAACCTCAAAATCAACCATCAAATTGAAAAGTATTGCTACTGGTAGCACCCATTTTAAATTTGGGATAATGATGATGATTAATGGCCACTAAGACCTAATTGGTATATTAGACCTTAAGAGGGTAAGTGATTACTCGTAATTCTTTAGAATTTTGTTTCTGTGCTCGAAAAGCATTAAGAGAAGCTTTCCAAGATCACCATACTTTTGTTGAGTTAAGAGGTTAGGAAGGTTGGTAGTGTGATCAATATTTTGAAAAAGAGATCTAATATGGGTATAGGCTGGACAATCTAAGAGAAAGTGATTTTCATCTTCAACCTTCTAAGGGTCACAAAGGTGACATGCTCTTTCATCCCATGGCGTTTTAGGAATTGACCAATGTCCAGTTTCACTATGGAGCTCGNTTCACTATTGAGCTCGTGAGAATTTGTTCTTATCTTAACAATGCTTATTTTTTTCTTTACACTTGGAAAAACAGATAGATAATTTTGATCTTCTAGATTAGGGTTGATTACATCTTTATAATACCTTAATTTTCTTTTTTCCTCCAACTCTTTATCACACAACATTTTTTCCTTAAATTTTGATTTGACACATTTTTAAAGTGGTAAACAAAATTATCGTTATTGTAAACACAATCATCAAATCAACCCTT
>SNQJ01S0034865.1:94393-109389 GCA_010110895.2 Picea sitchensis | reverse complement strand
TTATTGTGGACTGTGTTTTAATTGTGAGAGTTGGGATACCAAGATTGAAGAAAGAGTGGAAGCTCTTCCTTGTGAGGCAAGTCTTGGAGTTATTGTTTGTTGGTTTCTTGTGTGTGGCCCCTTTACAACTCGGGGGTTAAGGGAGAAGAAGAATACCCCTCGCGTTGATTGGTAGGTACCGGTGAAGTCTTAGTAATTAGAAAGTAGGAGTACATAAGGAGTGCAAGTCTTTGAAAGACATCTTCAATTCTCAGTCTTCATTGGTTCTGGTATTTTATTTTCTGAAATTTTAATTGTAATAAGAGTATATTATAACTTTGTAAATTGTTGTGGAGTTATTTGTAATTCTGGAATAAAATAATTTGTATTTGTTGTAGAGTTATTATTATTTTCTAGAAATTAAAATTGCTTAGTCTCTATATTATCAATTTGCAGTCTGGAATTTTACAATTTATAGGAACGATGTCGGAATACCACTTGGTCACTGCCAAGTTAAAACTTCAATCCGAAATTTGGATCGTTGGGGTCGTTGCAATAAAACTTTTTCTTTGTTTTTGTATCCAATCTACAATTTAGAAATTGTTTGATCGGTGTACACATTGTTGGAACTCTGTAAACTACCACTGGTATGGTCGTTATTCATGTATTAAAATTTTGAGGACGATCTCCTTGAGAATGCTGCATAATATCGCTTGTCGGAGCTTGTTGCAATTTGTATCTAGAAGGATGTCGTAGACTCAAGCTAATGTTGATTGTGAAATGACTCAAGCTAAGGATTGTGAAATGACTCAAGCTAAGGATGTCGTATTGTTGATTGATTGTGAAATGACTCAAGCTAATGTTGATTGTGAAATGACTCAAGCTAATTGATTTCTAATTGGGCGTTGATCAATTTTTCACCATACCTGAGTTAAATTTCTTGGATCGTTGTATAGTAATTACAAATCTGATCTTATAATTATGGACGTCGAAGATTCCTTGGCAATTCTAAAACTAGAAATGATATAGTTATTGTTGAATTAATTTGCAATCTTAGTGATATCAACTCTACTCATCGTCAAATCTTTTTACCAGAGCGACTGTTGGTTTCTTTCATCGTTTGATTACATTGTTTCTTCTTCCATCGCGTTTTGTATGGATTTGTGTTATCAATTAAAATAAAAATAAAAATTGTACTCTCTTGTATATATTTTACACTCCTTTATCTATGGATTTAAATCACTTCGCGCATGGAATTATTCCTCGTATTTCCACATAATCTGTTTGATAGGAAGCTCTGATTTGTCTCCTTGGATATTAATATCGTATACTTCTTGAGAGCTTGTAGCGATAGGTGGAAGTAATACATACACATTACAATTATGAACTCTTCTCTTACACTATCATAGCTTATACATAAGAAGACGTGGCAAGATAATCCATAGTAATGATGTGTTATTATTAAGGTACATAAAAAGAAGTGGCAAGTTAAGCCATAGAAATTATGGATACCCTTAATAATATTTACTTATTAAATTATGTGGTAATTTGATGTAGGAAATCAATATCTTGACATTGTAAATTATTAAAGAATTAAAGGATGTACTATTAAGTAATATTGTGGGTATAATATTAGAAATTTTAGAGAATTTTTGATTAGAAACTTGACTCTCGGTTGTCGAATAATTAAATAGATTTAATGTGATTCTATTCTGGATTAACAATGTGGTGCTTCATGCGTTGAAAACCTTTACCCAAGAAAAGACATTTTAGTATGGATAATAAAATCTTATGCCTAGTACTTTATTACCTTCTAGGAAAAGTCCTTAGATTTTAGTAAGAATATTTTAAGTTAATTCTTGATGATTTGAATATGTAATTACTGAGGTATAATGTATAAAGTTCATCTTGATATTATACGAGTAATTTTATTTGTATAAAATAAGAATTTGTACTATTACTTACAATTGCTTATTTCACTGTTTACAATTATCTTGGGTTAGACGCTATCACAACGTATTATGGTAATAGTGATGATTTGTGATGCAAATGAAACTAGACGTGTAACTTCTTATGGTGTGATAATAGTATTGATGAGTTGTCGAATTTTTGTGCTAGTATAACGAAGTTCTTGAACGAAATGGATTGTGCTTTGATCGTGCATCTTACTGCTAATTTTAATTCCTGATTCTAGGTTAGAAGGGGATATGGGAATAGATACCTCCATGGTCCTATGGACAATCACCAATCCTGAGACCTTTAATGGTCAAAATCAATTGGATGAGTCTTGGACTTGAGCATTGATTATGTGTCTTGGAGGTCCTAACCTTGCAGGTAGGTTGGGTGGGTAGACATCTTTGTTATGTTTATGCGATGAAATTAATCTATTAGTTATAGTGATGATGAATTTGATTGTTGTCGTGATGCGATGTAAACGATAATAGAATGTGTATTTTGAATTATGTTAATGTAGTGTAACCTTTTTATAATGATGTTATATATATATATATCTATATTACCACTACTGTACTCACTTACATTGATGTCATAATGGAGGGGACCTTACAACATCAAGGTCCATGTGTCGAGAAATGGTTATGCCATGTGTCATGGTATTTTGGTATAGCGAGGGGACGGTCGTGACATGATGTGAGTTCCATGTGTCTCGCCAATGTGGCATGGGGTGACATAGGTCTCCTTAGGAATGGACCAACACCATGGGTCATACAAGAAGGGGGATGTGAGACCCAATGAACTCGCCCCAAATCCTTTTCGTATGATATCCATGAACATATCTTGATCATCCTTTGTAAGGTTCCTTTCATAGTGAATCATAGTGACACACTTTGATAGAGGAGATCTGAGATGAAATCCTGACCATTGATCCATCGGGATCGAAAAAGATTTGAGAAGAAGCTCTGATTTTCTATCTTGTCAAGGACATAACAAGGAAGAGATCTGGACCGTTGATGTTTCGTCGGTGAAATTTGAAGGGCTGAAAAGGTTGTGTGTCAGAAAATAATGTCGATGACAATAAAGGAATCGAAGAAATAACGAGAGAAGTTGATTTACAAAAGAGCGTGGCAAGGCGATAGTCGTCGATATATGGTAGGTCCCACATAATCAACGTAAGAGTTGGTTAGGACGTTCAATAACCTCCCTACTAGTTGGGATCACCAACACAATTAGAGTTGTTAGACACTTGGCCCTAGGACCATAGGATCTGGTCATTGATAAATCTTGACCATTCGTCGATTGAATGGAAAGTTGAGATCTAGACCATCAGATCTAGAAGTGTCGTCATCGTGGCACAGGAGGATGACATAGTGGGCATTAAACATCATGTAATTTAGATTCGTTGACTTACTTAGGGTCATTGGATGATCAACGTGAGGATCGACGGACTTAGAATAGGCCTGATTTATGGATCGTTGTCAGAACTTTTAGTGTTGGGGTGTTTGAAGCTCCGTGGGAGTAAAATATTGATGATGACGAAGATTGGCCCAGGAATTTGGGTGCATAAACTTAATGTGCCCAGTGGCATATGCCACATTGGGTGGCACGAGTATTACAAGGCCACATGGATTCCATGTGGCAATAAGGTGGCCTTGGGCCAATAAAGGCTCGAGAACTTTGGGAGGCCATAACGTTTGACTCTGAGATCATATTTGGGCATTTTTACAGTTGTCGGAAATCTCTTGATGAGAAGCAGATATTGGTGCCATCGAGAATAGGCCTTGAGATGTCTAAGAATAAGTGAAATTTTAATATCCCATCCCTTAAAAGGGTACTTAGGGAGTTGGGTGTGTTACAAATTGGTATCAGAACTGGTCACAACACTAGGCCTGGATGGGCCAGAGATCAATCAAGGAATGTTATAATAAGGCTAAGATGATCCTTTTAGAACGACTTTCTCTCTGTATAAAATCTAGTTTGTTATCTAAACAAGTTCCTTGAGGAGGATAGTAGATTGAAAATTGTACCTTGGAAATTCTTGTTGAATTACAACATAGGATTCATGTTGTTATTATGTCAAATTGATAGCTGCTATTACAGGAGTAGGAATAAATTGATAGGAATTAATGGTAAGACCTAAATGCAAAAAAAACAGGCGATAGAAATGGTAAATTCCTATTATAGGGTTGTATTAATAAACTAGTGACTGTAATGTTGTTTGTAAGCATTGGTGATTATTGTTCATATAAGGGATAATACCCTTATGGAGTGATTCCTTGTGGTTAAAGGAATTTTTTATGGATTTATAGGACCCTTGATGGTATTAATTACTACTTAAATAATATATATATATATATATATATGTGTGTGTATAATTCCTCATGTTTATAGGATTGATGGAAAATTGTAAGGTCAATCTACTTGACCTCTAACAAATTTGAAAACTTGTTACTGAAATAACCTAGTTAAGAAAAGAAAAAGGAGTCCTTTGGACTGTTGATAGTCCTCATAAGAGAGGTAAATGATATGAACATGAGCAAGTTATGAGTTCATAGTTGTATTAAAGAAAATGTATAATCCTATTAATATAAGGGCCTATCTATGCATATGAATGCAAAGGAAGACAATTAAAATACATATGCATCGAGGCCATGAGCAAAATGCTTAGTGCACACGGATATGTTGGAATTCATATGGTAAAGATTCAACGTACAGGTAACATGAAAATAGGCTTCTTATAGTCTGTGATTCGATATAAAATGTGGTATGGTCATCGATCCTATGGCTAGTAATGATCTGATTATAACATCATAAGTAATATGTTTATGATAAATGGTTATTATTTCCTAATGAAGATAAGGTTGTAATGTTGAAGGAAACACTGATATAAATTATGGTAAAGCAAGTGTTGGAGCATTTCCAGGTGACCAATGGGTCATATTGATATCAAGAGGTGGAAGATGGTCATACATGTATGGTTGGGTATACTCAAATAGAAGAAAGAAGGAATTTAAGAAAGGATTTCCTTGATAAAGGTATGTTGACCAAAAGTGAATTGAAGCCTGAAGAGAGACTAGAATTGTTAACTTGTTGCCTTAGGAAGTGTGTAATTACTTACTTATGTTTATGAATTGTGAAAATATTTTATAGTAGATATGTAAGAATGGAATATTGTTGGGTGTTTCCATGAGAGAAGGAAACATAAATATGATCACGTCTATGAGACTAGTCATGTGAATAACTATAAATCATCATTAGAAAGATCAATATAAACTAAAATTTGATGAATGTATATGATTAATATGGGGATTGATGTAGACCCACTTCTCTCCTAAGGGATGCTCAACCTCCCGGTCAAGGATCTTCAATTCTGAGCTGAATTGTCTCTCTGTGACCTTAATGGTCTAACTTATGAATTAACACAGGCCCTTTTTGTCCTCTGGTGCAAGTTCTATGGCACCCACGACCTCTTTCTTCACCTTGTTGAACTCACAGGTTTTAGGCATAAGCTCCTCTCCCGTTAGCCCCTTCTCGCATGTGACCTTGGGCTATGTCCTTGCGTAAACGCATGATTGAGGGTGTGCCCAAGAGTGGTTTCGAATCAACACACTTTTCTCCCTGCAATTTACCTATAGCTGCCACGTACCCCTTTGTCGATACCGTGGTTCCGATTGCGGCCCGCCCTTGATAATTTGACGTCTGAGCACTTTCTGGCCCCGCAATCAAGAGGGATAGTCGATCTTACGATATTTATGGTGCTTCTGAACTGACGGTTCAGATCTGCCCCTTTCGAACTTGCGAATCAGATCTAACCTCTTTCAAATCAACGGACGAGATCGATTTCTCCTTTCGGGCTTTGGGAGTTTCAATTCTCAAACCTTGTTTTATCTACAATGCTTCCACCCAGAGCTCGTGATCTATTGATGCATGTCTCTTGTATATCGACGAAAATGATTTCTTTGGGTCTTCGAAAGACTCAACCCTCAAATTTCACCTTCCTTTGAAGTGTGTGGATTTCTGCCGCGTGTCCTCTCGAATCAGACGATTGAGATTTACTTCAGGTCTTTACCTGGAGTCCACAGATTCACACCACCTCTGGATCTGATATTTGAGATTCACTTCGGCTCTTTGGCTCTATGGGCTTTGGGAGTTTCAACTTTCAACTGAACTCTCGAAGTGATTTCTCTGGAGCTCACAATTCATCACCACATGTCCCTCTAGATCTGACGGTCCACTTCGGCTCTTTGGGCTTCGAGAGTTTCAACCTCCCACGCACTTGTTCCTCCCATAGTGATTTCTCTCAAAGATAACAGACTCCCGCCACGTGTCCTTTGCAATGGATAATTGCTATCTGCTTTGACCTTCAGGACTTCGGGAGTTTGTCACCCTCTGCACTTGGAATCCTCCAAAGTGAATTTTATCAGAGTATCATATATGTTGACATGTATCTCTTGGAAACCAATGACTTGTATCTACTTCAACCTTCATCTCTTCGAGGATTTCGATTTCTCCTTATCCACAAAAATTTCAAAGTAATTTCACTCCGGAGTTATGGATCTTCCACCACCTATCCCTCTTGACGATGGACAGTCCCTGGCCTCTTTAGGAATTCGGTGAATCCTCGCTTCTATGTGCACACAGAAACTTAACGCTCGTTCACTTTACCCAGATCCAATGGTATGGAATGATCCCGCTCCCTCCTGGATGGATCTTAGCCGATGACTCGTGAAACCTTAAGAATTTTCCTCCCTTTGAATACTCCTCCCGCTATCTCTCTTGAGATTTCTCCCTCCTTCTGCCCCTTTAACTCTTTAAAGAGTTACTTCGACACTTAGTCAAATTTCGGTTCTGTGCACTACTTGAAAAAGATTCTTATGCAAGAGTTGGGTTCTTGTGGATGACTGTGCACGTCTTGCAACAATTACTTTTCACTCCTTGCAAAGGGAAAGTTTTGCGCTATCTCTTTTGAGCTTCTAAGTCGAAACATAATCTGTCAACACACTCCTTACAGAATGTGTGCACACATTTAATGGGCTCATGGGAGAGAAAATGATTGAACCTTATACAAACATTTCACAGTTTCATATACCCAACAACACAACTCATTCATTCATGAAATAGAATAATAAGAAATTGTAAAAAATAGTGACACCATGCATTTGAATCAAGTTTCCTTTGTTATATTCATTCCAAAAGTAAAAATGGCTACAACTATGATCAAACGACAACTAAAAATTCAGAATTTTCCTACTAACTTGCAACAACCTCAGTTAGGTGTACAAAGCCTCTATTTATCTCAGAGGGTCCTTAGGGTTCCCTTCAACTATGCATCTACTCGAAAACAAAACCTAACTACTACCTTAGTTCAGTTACATTCAAGACTAGGAGTGAAAACTCCTAGATCACTCGTGATCATTCAACTTCCAAGCATTTGATCTTCTTCTATTTTTCAATTAGCTCCAAATATTCGCAGTAAACGCCAACGTTTAAGATTCTGAAATGATTCCAAGGCATTGAGTTGTTCCGCCATGCATTCTCTTTGATGATGCTCCTGCATCATACTTCCATGGACAAAAATTCATGGACTCTTGTCCATGAGCTCCTGCACCAACTTTCCATGTTTCTGGATATCAGCTTCATTTTCCCAACTAGCATCTTCTATTGGGTTTCCCTTCCACTTGACCAAATATTGAAAATAGGTCTTACTCCTGGTATTTTTTCCAATCCTCTGATAAACGATCTTCTCCATCTGTGGTTTTTTTTCTATAGGCATTTGTTTCTCCCACTGAATCTTCTCTTGATATTCTAATCCCTCTATGTCATCTTCCCTGTAAGGGTACAGGTCTGAAATGTTAAATATGGGTGATATGTCGACATCATCTGGCAACTCAATATCATAGGCATTTTCATCAAACTTCTTCTTTATATTTAACTTGTTATATGTTCCCCTAGGGAAACTTTCTTTCCTGAGATGTGATAGAACATGATCTACTGCTTCAAATTGAAGTTCCCTACGATGTTGATCAACTCTATGTTTGTACTCTTAGATAGAGCTCTGCAATTGTCCTCTGATATGGCTATGGAGCTTCTCCATCTCTGCAAAAAAATATTATGATCCAACGCTTCTGATCTCACTCTGTTCCAAGTCTCTCAACTCAGATACTCCCATTGGTTGCATTCCATACAATATTTGGAATGGGCTCTTTCCAGTGCTCCTGTTTGGCGATTCATTATATGAAAATTCTACTTTTGGCAGAATCTGATCCCACTAATTATGATGCTCAGTGACTAGAATCCTCAATAAGTTTTCCAAATTTCTATTTACCACCTCAGTCTGTCCATCTGTCTAAGGGTGATAAGCTTAGATGAAGGACAAATATGTCCCCAACTTCTTCCACAATGTTCTCCAAAAATGACCAACAAATTTAGTGTCTCTGTCTAAGACAATGCTCCTGGGTAGTCCATGAAGTCTCACAACTTCCTTGAAAAACAAATTTGCAACATGTGTTGCATCACTAGTCTTCTGGTATGGGATAAAGTGTGACATCTTTGAAAATCTATCCTCCACCACAAATATGGAATCACATCCTCTTGGCGTTCTTCAGAGTCCCAACACAAAATCCATGCTTATTGCATCCCAAGGCCTCTCTGGTATTATCAATGGTTGATACAATCTAGTTTTCTATCTTTTACCCTTTGCATGTTGGCAGATTCTACATCTGTTCACAAATTGTATCACTTCTGTTATCATACCTGGCCAATAGTATGAACCGCTCCACTTTGAAAATGTTTTATCATGGACGAAATGTCCAACCAATCCTCCACTATTCTTTTCCTTCAAAAGGTTATCCCTCATTGAGCATTTTGGTATGCACAAATTATTTCTCTTGAACAACAATCCCTCTTGAATGAGATACTCTGTCCACTAGCTCCTCTCTCTCATCACAGGATTTTCACATGCTTTGTATGCTTCCTTGAAATATGGATCATCACAATACATATCCTTCAGGTGTTCAAACCCCAAGGTCTTCACCTGAAACTCCTGCAGAATCAAACATCTCATGCTTAATGCATCGACAACTTTGTTAGCATTCCCAACAATATGTTTTATGAAAAAAATAAAATTATGCATAAACTCAATCCACATTGCATGCCTCTGATTCAATTTTTCCTGCCTGGTTATGAATTGTAAATATTGGTTGTCTCTATACAATATAAATTACTATGGAACAAGGTAGTGTCTCCATTTATTCATGGCTTTAATTATGGCATAAAACTCCTTATCATATGTGGAGTATTTTCTCTTAGTCTCATTCAAATTCTCATTGAAATAGGCAACATGCCTATTATCCTGGCTCAAAACTGCTCCAATTGTAACTCCACTTGCATCACATCTCACTTGAAATGTCTTTCCAAAATTTGGTATGAACATAATTGGTTGTTCTGTTATTTTATCCTTCAGTATATTGAAGCTCCACTCAGCCTCCTCTGTCCATTTAAAATACTTGTGCCTCTTCTTCACTGTATCCATCATTGGTGGAAAAATCCCATTGAAATATATGATGAACTTCCTATAGAAACTTGCTAATTGATGGAATCTTCTTATTGTAATATCCCTCGGTCGAACACAAATGTAAATATAATCCAAGTATATTTAAGCTAGTGAGATGTTTAGACATCATTTTTGTAATACACCTTTCATGGCAAGGTGCGCGCATATACTGCGCAGTAAAGGGATGAAATGTGCACATTCTGAATACCACACATAGTAACTAACGTGCACGCAACCTTAAAGACAGAGCATACAACGTGCAGTAACAAAGTGCACGCAATATTAAGGTCAACGAACCTTTGTGTATATAATATGCATTATAGGCTGGTGAGCTAGTATTATAAGCTGGAATGCTTATATCTTGGAATTAGGCCAGTGCGCCTAGATGTCAAGGGCCAATGCACCTACTTTGTACATGACTCATTATTAATATAAAATACATCACTGTGCGCAAACCGACCACGATAAAAGAGATGGGGGACTGAACTTCACCAGTTAGGGTAAGGGAGAGCCAAAAGTCAAGGAATATTGTATTAATATTTCCTAAAACATAAAGTATGGATAATTAGTTTATCCCAAGTTCTAAAGTTGGGGACAAGTGGACAAAAGTAACTTACGATATGACAAGTGTCAAGTTGGGGACATGAATTCATATCATGGGAAAACTTAGCCCAATGGGGATTATGCAGAGGGAGACCTTACGAGCGGAAAACAGGAGGGGGAAACCATCAGGCTGATCATCATTATTTGATAGAGAGTTCACAGTGATTCCAAGAACACACTCAATTATCCAATCAATGACTCCATGACCATTTTCACTCATACATTTCATTATCCTTGAGACAACCATTCCACCTTTCCGAACCTGTTTCCCCATCCCTTTTGGTTGGTGTACCTGGTTATCCTGGAGCAGAATTGAAGAAGCGGGTTGTCAGGCCCGTGAGCAGTTCTCTGGGTGAGAGAATTGTTGTGGATTGATTTACGTTGGTGCTAGATTGTAGCTACTATGCTCTAAGACTTCTGGTCCGACCTGTTGCTGAAGCCCTAGAAGGGAAGTGGGGCAGCCGAGGGACTGTTGAGCAAAGAAGTGGCATACTTCCTTGGGTGAGATAGGCATGTGGGGAATGAGAGGCTATAGGCTGTTAGTTGAGTGAGAACATGAGACAGAGTCTTTCTTGTTGTCCATTAGCCTTAGCCTGGATAGGAATCCCTTACCCTAGGTGGAGTTCAGTCCAAGGTCAGGGGTGATTCACTGTTGAGAGTGATGAATAGTGTAGTCTATGGCTGGGAGGTTCGTGGACGATCTGTAAGCAATTCGTGATAGTCTTTCTAAGATAAGTACCAATTTTATGATATATGGATATGTTGTTNTATTGTCCATGAGCCTTAGCATGGATAGGAATCCCTTACCCTAGGTGGAGTTCAGTCCAAGGTCAGGGGTGATTCATTGTTGAGAGTGATGAACATTGTAGTTTATGGCTGGGAGGTTCGTGGATGATCTGTAAGCAGTTCATGACAGTCTTTCTAAGATAAGTACCAATTTTATGATATATGGATATGTTGTTTTGTTATTTACATACCCATGTTATGATTTTATCATATATGTGACTATGTTGCTTGTGTGCTTATGGGTAATTTCCTATAAATGAGGCATATCGGTAATCATTGTTATTTTAATATAAAAGTCGTATGTTGCAGAAAGTAATGGTTTGTTTATGTTTAGAAGTAAATCTTCTGTGATCATGTTGTATGTATATGTTTTAGTTGCATGCAGTCTAAAGAGTAAATTTAGGTGGCATTGCTTAGTTGACTACTGGGTATGCTACTGTATGTTCCGCAGTAAGGGAATGAAAGATGTTCCCTAGAGTAGCATGTCCCAGCCTCCTGGATGGGAATGTTAGTGACTGGCGTTAGAGCATGAGTGGTTTCTCTGGAGTGGCGTACCCTGGCCTCAGGTTGGTCGAGGGGTTCATTACAATATGGTATCATAGCCTCAGTTCAACACTGAGCTTGGATGGACTAGAAGGGTGCAATCGAAGTGAATATTCACAAAAAAGTAACTTCAAAGTGACCATAATTAGAGTCATAGAGTGTCCTTGGAAAAAGGTTGGCATACTAGTGTGCATGGTAAGTTTGGAACGACACGAAAAACCATGGCATGCCAATGTGTGCAGTAAATTGTGGCGCCGCGTGGAATATTATTATGCGTAGATGCACACGCCGAAATTAGTCTTGCACAGAAAGCATACACATAGTAAGGTGCACATGGAGTGCACAAGTATTTCCTAATGCAGAGGAGTTTTGTTGTACGTGCATAAGTACAAGTATAAGTTGTTTCAAGACAGTGTATTCAGTAGTGTGCATAGTTATTTGACCGCGAAGGAATATGTTAAACTTGACATGGTGCATGCATAGGACGAAAATGCATGTGGAATATCAGTGCTCAATATCGAACTGTGCACAGTGGATATTGGTGCACAACGCTAGAATAGTGCGTGTAAGTAGTCGATATGACGAAGAAGAAATGCACAATAGATTTAGGTGCGCAGCGAAGTGTTTACCTTGTAATATTTCTATGCATGATAATATAAATGAACAGGTCAAGTTAATGAGCATGAAGTCTCTTAGAAGGTGAGGAGTCCGAGTTTAAATTGCATAATAATAAAAGAAAAATAAACACATAACCGCATTGAAGCATTAATTAAAAAGAATTCTAAAATTTAATTTCTTCCGATTTAGAAAGATGAAAATAAAATATAAGATTACAAGAAAAACTCTTATAAAAGAAAACAAGAGTCATAACATCACCAAATATAAATTGTAATAAAATAGTCTAAAATCCGTTTCTGTATTTATATAATCATATTAATCACAAAATTACAAAAGGTTGTTGATAACAATTAGCTTGTTGTAAAAAGGGCCACTAAAGAACAGGCCTATCATCTCTGGTACTCTTAACCTCCGCCACTGGTTGTTCAAAATTCGATGAGACATTCTTATCTTAGTTGAAGACTTACTTCAGCTTAGCGATATTCACCTTTAAAGAGGAATCTAACTAGACCGGTTGATTTTCTCCAACACTTTCAGTCGCTTCAACCATAGATTCCTCCTTCTTATGCTGCTTACTTCTTTTCTTCTTAGTGGCTGGCCTGTTGATGACTAAATCCTTTATAATGGGATTCAACCTGACTTCCAATCATGAGTCTATAACCGACTCTGTGTGGAATTTAGTTGCTAGAAGGTGCGTGAGGACCCTTTCCTCCTTAGTCGCATGAAATCCTAGCATGTTCCTCGAATAACCAGTCTCACTCGACTTAGCTTTGTCCATGTATCTCAGGTTGAGGATACCGAAATGTGTCTCTACAGAGAGCAAGAAGTCGAGCAACTTGAATATTACTATGGGTATGGATATGCAGATATATTCATACTTGGGGAGTGGTAATTATATAACTCCATTTATGAAGTGCAGACAGATTACATACAAGGAGTGTTGGGTTTCCATGCTCGGCAAATCCATTTCGAGTGATTAGCGTTTGAGTTCGTTACATGGCAGCGTTCAGCTGATGTCACATGGCTGCGAAGTACCGAACGAATGAAACATGGTGATCTGACTAGCCGTCACTCGCTCCACGAGTGGTGGATTTGACATGTTGAGACACATAATACCGTGTCTTAGCGAAAGTGGTTTCGACAATACCACCTTCGTGTGCGAGTGTATCTCGGAAGGCACTGCGCTTCAACGGTCTCAAGACTTGGGTCTTCTCTAGAATTGTCGTGGTGATAACACCAGGAAACCGAGAGTGATAATGTTGATATATATGTTGAATCTAAATGGTGCATATTCTCATGAATTGTTGATTGGTGTAACACTTTATTTCCCCCAGTTTGTAAAAATAACTATACTGGCCAAGTATTGTGGCAAACTCAGAAATGTGAATGTGTGACGTGAATGGACCTTGTGAAAAATGTCGATGAATGTAAATAATATTATAAATATATATATTGCAGGACTGCTGAGAGGGGGATGTGCTGAAAAAGAGACCATGATGGTTGGAGAAAGGTGGTGGAAGGCACCTGGAATGGTGGCATTAACTTCCACCGAAACCAATACCGTATTTGGACTTCACTGGCCCGGAGAACCAAGAGCGGCTCGCTGGCCCCAAATTAAATGACTTGCCAGGTTGGTAGGTAAATGGCTCTTCATGAGTAATGAGGGATGGGGGTGAACCGCCCATCCGTAGAGTCCTCAGACCTGACCACCATGAGGAAGATCATGCCACATGCAACCTCACCGAAAAGAGAAAAGGCAGGAAGAGTGTGCGATCAAGGGGGGGTAGACGTGAGGGAAAGAAAAATGAGAACTCTGGAAAAATACAAAGTGAGTGATAGCAAAGAAGGAGAGTAACCTTCATTCTCGGTCACTGGAAAATAGAGACACAGTCTCGTAGCATCATGGTCTCAGCTCAGGGGTGGCTAGTGGTAAATCCATTGGGAGTCGCTGAGCCTACGGTTGGGTGGAAACGAGCACCCCTCTCAGCAGTCACAATCACATCGGGTGTTATTTCTGATAAGTGTTTTACATCTTGCATCTTGAAATGTATATTTTGACATTTATGATCATAGTCTGTGCAATTATAAATGGTTTCAGCATAAGACTGTAGGTGTGGTGTTTTGACCAGAAATGGTGGTTGCATGCTTATAATGGAAAGACTACGCATGGATTATGTTTTATAAATCGCTATATATATGTATACTGATCTAATTCAGACTTCAAGTCTGTTCTCGAGAAATATATACCCTTATCCATCTCAGGTAATACCTTGGATAGATCTCCCCATAGAGACACCCTTCTTGGAAAGCTTACCAAGAACTTGAAAAAGGATTTGAAGGTGCAAGTCTTAGTAATCCTGCACGAGGAAGAATAGTCCTCTTAAAATCTCGATATTTCAGCATTTCGACACTCGGGGTATCCAAGTGTGAGCCCTCTCGTACTCGTAAGTCCTGAAACCCTGATTTGCGAAATCCCAAAATAGTTTTAAAGTGTGGGCAAGTATCGATTGACGGACGAGATCCTGTCGAAAGGTCTAAGGTCAGTCGTGGCCGTTAGATTGGAGGAAGAAATGAGGGCGTTAAATGCCTCAACCCTTTTCTTTTGTCTTCGTGAGTAGCGAAGAAATCGAGACCATAGATTCCCAAGGTCTGTGGGAGTATCTAGACCGTCCTTTTATAAGGGCACATGGTGGTCAGTAAGCATTTTGGTGTTTCAACACTCGTGGAATCAAAGGGCAAGAACCCTGGTCATCGCGAGTCGCAAAATCCCAATAATTGAAACCCTGAAATAGTTTTAAGTGTGAATAAGTTTGAGAAAGCCAGGATTTGATCATGACCGTTGATCATCCTAAAAAGATCATAACGGTTGATCATGGGTAAAGGTCGTAGCCGTCTGTAAAGACCAGATTTGTGTTAACATTTAAATTTCTACCAAATTACTTAATTTCTGTAATTTCTA
>SNQJ01S0034865.1:57465-69391 GCA_010110895.2 Picea sitchensis | reverse complement strand
ATCGTGCACAGATCTATGGTCCAACAATAGGTGCGCTGATGGACGACTCATGGTGTTTTTCGGACCCCCCTGAATGATCTGTTTTTAACGGAGGGGGTGGGGTCCAGAATGGAATTTTTTCTGGCGGGCCCCTTATCTCTACGTGACAAGAATCCATTGGTTCCGAATCCCACTGCTTATTACTGTCTGACATATCCCGTCACCTCATGACGTCATTTTCCACCTTTTTCCCTAAGGGTCATGTCTCATAACTCTATCAGTCCATTCCCATTTTCACCCATTATGAATCCTTTCACTATGGTCACTTCCCCCAATCAATACCCGCCACATCACCCGATCATTTTCATCAGTCATTGTCACTTGCCACCTCACGCTTCAAATGACCTATTGGTAATTTATTATAGGCTAACCTATCCATTAGCCTGCTGAGCTATCTCCCGCACCTAACGGGTATCCATTTTCTCAAAACTACCTTCACCCTTCATTCCCCCATCATTTGCCCTATCGCCACACCAAAGACAATTTTTTCTCGTTTTCCTCTCTGTTTCAGTCAGTTGCCCAAAGTGACAGTCATCCTCGCTAACTTTTTGTTTTACTTGCTGGTATTGTTATAGTGATGGTGCCAAAATCAAAGAAAATAGAGGTCAAGGAAAATCCTTTCCTCCGACCTCCTGTCGACCTTGAAAGGATCCCTCTGCCAGACAAAGACCATTTAATCACAGACACCAGATGTGAATTCAACTTCGCAGATTTACAGTCATGGCTAAAGGACATTTTCTTGGACAAAAGTGATGAAATTGGGCTCTAGGAGTCAAACCTTCCCCTGTATCTTTTCCAAGGATGATTTTAAGGATGAAAATTTATTTTAAAATGTAGAAACCTTGGCGAATCTTACTAATCCTTCATATGCCAACTATAAATGTTTGGCGATATTTTTGTTAAAATATTCAAATTTCTAAGGATTTTATATAGTTTTTACAAAATTTTGGCGATTTTTAAGGTGAAATCATTTTTTCCTATAGAATTTGGGCGAATTAATTTTAAAATAGCGAATCTCGTTTTTGGAAAAACCATGGAAAATTAGCCTATGAGCGAAATTTAGCCCCTAAAATCATCCATGATCTTTTCCCCTAGGTTCACCATTTCCCTGAATTCACCCTCAAATGTCAGGCCCATTACATCCCTGACCAGAGAGCCATAGTGTCTTCATCAAGAGAAATTATTTTCCTCATCACACCTAAAACCATGATGCAGATACCCAGAGCCGAATCCGCTTCACCTTTCAATCTTGAAATTATCACAGAACTGTACCAAAAACTATCATTCCCCCAAAGAGATTAGATTTTCAATCTTTTTCTCCCACATGCCGCTCAACTCCCCACTACAAATCGCCTGTATCCTTCCTCCTTGTTCTCAGTGAAGGGAAACCAAGTCATCTCTTCGCTCTACACCCTTCTTGGGTATTTTTCGGATCAATGGGTGGATGAACCCATATTGGGTTTTCTGTCCATTTTCTCCATAGATGAGAAACCCACCACTCAGTTCGACTACAACACTTTCCTGGCGGACAATATTCATGAGCAATTCTCAAATTTTGCCATAGAAGGCATGTTCCGATATTCCTCAATACTGGCTTACATGTTCATTTTCTTCCAAGCGGACAAATTTTCCTTTTCAATTCAGAAGATGGACAAGGATGGGAGGCCGCAGGCATTAACATTGTGGACTTCGCTGCTCAGACAAAACTCTACAGAATTCAGTTTCAAGCAGTTCTACCATCCCGTGGTGAGTGTGCTTAGTGGCAAACCTGAGCCGAGAATAAATGAGGAAATTCAGAGGATCTTACACCTTTCGGACCTTCCAAAAATGGGAGACTGGTACCTGCACCAAGACCACACACAAATCAGAGTGTATGGGTGCGAATTGGCTCCATACAAGTTGCCTAAGTATCTTCCCGTGAGGATATTTTCCCTGGAATACATAAAACAAATGATTAACTCAGATGACATACATTTTGTGTCTTTGAAAAAGAAGCAGCAGCTTAGAATTAAACGACATATTGGGTCTTTCATCTGCAATAGCTGAGGCACCGGGGAGGAAGCAGATAGATTGCTAAAAGAAATGAAGTTTTTTGTTAGTTTCACATGGCACTATGATCCGTGCGGGATAATTTCGGAGATGAGGATTAAAAATAAAAACATCTTGTATGTTCATACACCTAGGCTTGAGATAGAGAAGTTCGCCAATCAAACAGAATGGGAACCAAACACTCTGGTTGAAATAGAACAGTAGGACCCTTCGGTCATTGTCTCACAGATGACTACACCACAGGTTCCCAAGGAGAAAATACCCAGGAAGGACACTTCACCTTCCATTACTGCAGTTTCGGCTGAAGATTTCCAATTACACATGGTTGGTGAACAGGGAATCGAAGCCACTACAACTATGGAGTTTGATCGGTCACTCCTTAGCACAAGAAGAAAACAGATCATGACCACAGTGTTTCCCAAGAAGCCTACATATACTCCACCAATCAACCAGCCGAGTAAAATATGACCAAAACTGAGTATTTTTGAGAAATATGATATGATCAAAAAGAAAAATCAGATGTTGACCAGCAACACATATGCTCAGTTCTGGAAGAAAAAATCAACTGCACAACACAGACTATTGTCTGCATTCAACACTGATAAGGGTAGAATGCACATGGCGTTTCTGCAATCACAGGTGCCAGACCCAAAAGCAATCACCGATTACAAAAGGGCACCGTTCAAATTTCAGACTAAAGATGTGCATCCTGCTGATCAAATGGATCTGCACAGGAAAACTAGAGAAATGGTTTTCTCCACATTGGAAAATGCTTCTACTGCTACCTCTAGGTTACAGGTATCTCTGAGAAACGTCCACACACAACTAAAACTAGAAAATATATCATCCTTTGCAAAGGATAATAGGATTAAGACGTTGGAAGAACTGGTCCTCAAGATTGGGTATGATCCCTCGAATGTGAAAGCAGTCGAGGATATGCTTAAAAATAAAAATGCCGATATAGGATCTCTGAGGAAACAATTGAAACTGCCACCAATAGAAGATTCACAGGCAAAGGAGATAGAGGAGACAGAAGGGGAAAATGATGAGATGCTCAGGCTGATCATGGAGAAGAATGCACAGTTGAAGGAGATGGAAGAAGAACTGGAAAATTTATTGAAAGAGAAGGAACAATCAAAGCCTATGGAAGTCATTCCATTAAGAACAGTTCCATTCACAGGAGTAAGCACAACATCTGCAGTAGAAATTCCCTCAACAACTCCATTGACAGCTTTGGAGAAGACAGTAGAACTGGCAAAATCCATGGAAGAGATGAATTTGCAAGAGACAGAGATTAGCAAACTAAAAAAGGAGGTTGAGAACCTTTAGGAACTCAAGTCTTCTTACCAAGCCAACTACTCCAAGGAAAACCAAACATCAAACAAGCTCAAACAGGAATTGCAACAACTTCAAAAGAAAACAGTGGTAGGTAAAACACTTGTTGAGGTCAAGGAAAATGTGTGGATGGATATCACCAAATCCATAAATGAAATATGGCCTATGGTACAAATCATGTTCGAGAAGAACGAATTGGTGCAGAGAAGCAAGCAGGAAATTGAAAAGATAAGAGGAGAATTAAGAGAGATGCCCACATAAGCCATTGAGATCATTAAATTCCTAAATTCAAAAACCAGAGAAAACTTATGCAGTTTGATTGAGTAGGCGATGAGGTGTCCAATCCTAGTCAACTATCCAATCAGACGAGGTCATGCAGAGGACTCACCAATGGTTCACCCCAGAAATCAACATGAAGTTTCAACACATTATCAAATAGTTTCCTAAATTTTTGTATCTTGTTAAATTAGTTAGCTAAATTTAGATTTGCCACGTCCTGATCTTTAATGACAGGGTCGTATGTAATTTTGATTATAAATACTTCAAACTTTGAAGTACTGAGGGTTGATCTTTACGCCCTACAAGTTAGAAAGACTATAATTTTTATCAAGAGATCTTCCAGTAATACAAAGAGACGTTTCACAGGATTCTCGCGTGTTATTCATTGGTGATGTTTTCTCTTCTATGTTGAATGTTCTTGTAGCTCAGTTTTCATATTGTTTTCCAATCTAATCTTTTAAAAGTAATGCATGTTGCAGGATTTATCTTTATATACCCCGTTTTCCGACTTTGAAAGGTTTTAATATTTATCTTTCTGATATTACAGTGAATAAATTCTTAAATGCTTCTTTTCTTTAATTGATAATTCTCATCTTTTCTGTTATTCATCATTTTACTTTTAAAGAATCCAATGAATGCATTATCTTGCCTTGTGAAAAGAATCTTTTAATTTTTGTTTAGATTTCCACCTTTATAGTACAGACCCCATAGTCCAATGAAAGCATAAACTCTTTTCAACCAACTTAACAAAAACAACAACAAACCTTTTAAATCCTATTTTGTTTAACTAGCTTAATATCTTGAAGTTAAAACATAACTAAATCATACAGAGAGATCCCTCTCTGAAACTGGTAGGGCTAGATTCATGTTTCGAAGTGGTTGAATAAAGTTACCTCTTGTAAAATTTTCTACTCTGACAACCTCTGAGAATTTACAGGGCATTAACATAGTGGTGAACATACTGGGGAACGAACAAACTTTCAACCCCATAATGTTTAGAGGTTGTTAAAAGCTTGTAAATTTCGGACTCATAAAACTAAAAAAATATATAAAATTTACAAAAATCTGGCTCCTAAAAGAGCTTATACTCGATCCCACCCAGACCCAGAACCTGCAATAGAAACTGATAATCTAGAACAATTACTCAGAAAGAAGACCATTGCAGAAGGTTCAGGGAGTCATAGTCCCCTTCATAGGTCCCCTTCTCTTCCGGAGGAACTTGTTTCCCTTCAAGATCTTGAATTTGACACCATTTTTGAACAAAGCCTATTTAGAATGAAATCTGATAGCTTTGTGACTGAAACCATTTTAGATCCAAAATTCCTGTAGCCCCGGACCCCTGAAGTACTATCTCTCATTGCAAAACCTCATACCACTCACCCTGTGCTAGCTAGCCCCTCCTCATCCTTGTCTTCTGTCACCACCCCACTTATCGTCCAGGTTGTTGTCCCACCTCCTCCACTTATCATGGCAGATAGATATGCTCCCTTGGTGTTGGCCGTACCTTTACATGCTATGCCCCAGGATTATCAAACAAGACTTCCACAGTTCGATGATACAGGGCCTTTGAATGCACAACAACACGTTGATAAAATGAATGACTATTTTGACCTGTAGGAAGTAGATGAAGCTGATGTTCAAATGAGACTATTTGAACAGAGTTTGATCGGTGACGTTAAGAAATGGTACAAAGGCTTACGTGCTGCCTCAGTGCTCGACCTTACAGCATTTCAAAGAAGTTTTCTGGACAGATGGGAGGTAAATAAAAACCCTCTCCAAATCTTGTAAGAATACGAAAACATCAGAAGGAATCGAGATGAGATAGTTCAAGATTACTACACCCACTTCAATAATATGTATAATTCGATTCCAGCCGATATTAAACCCCCACAAGGTTTAGCACTAATAAAATTCCCCGACAGTTTCTACGCTGATATGTCATATCAATTAAGGGAAAGAAACTCCACCACCCTGGAGGACATGCATAAAAGCGCAATAAGTGTGGAGGCCAACCTATTGGCTAAAAGGGCATGATAGAGGATCGAAAGGAGAGTCACGATTAAAGAAGAACCTTCCACATCTTCTTCTAATGCCAAATTGGATTCCTTATCTAGAGCAATGGAAAGGATGATGGAGAGACTTACTGTATCCGAAAGAAATCCTCCTAGAGAAAATCAACCTGCTCCACAAATTCATAATCCTAACTTTAGAAGATATCCTCCTCAAATCAGGCAGAGAGATCCTAGGGATCAAAGAGAACAGAGGGGTTCTGATCAAAAGATTAGACCACCCATACAAGAAAATTATGTCGATGAAGGAGAAGAGGTAATTGAAGAATTGGAGGACACACACATAAACCTCATGGTCATTCACAATAACGAATCTATTTTCCTCACTCATGAAGAGAAAGAACTTTTCCTTCTTTCTCAAACATAGGTGAACGAAGAAGTTGAAGAGACTAAACAACAGGCATTTGAAAATGCCATTATGGAGGTACATAGGTAGTCAATTTGTGAAGTAAGAAGACAGATGAAAATTCCCCAAAAAAGGTAACCGAAACGAAGAAAGTGGTCGAAACCAAGAAAGTCCCTAAGCCTTCTACCAAAAATATCCTTGAGAAAGGTAATGTTGAAGCTCCAGCAAAAATAAACCTTACCATTTTACAAATATCAACGCAGACTGAGGTTTCATCAACCAACCCACCAAATACTTCTGCCCAGAAGACTATGGTGGACAAATCAGAATTGTTGAGCCAAAGCAGAGCACCTACTCCTTTCATCCTCGAAGGGGAATTAGCCAAAGTGAAAATTACCATTCCCCTTTCTGATTTGATGAGTAAGGACGCTTACTGATCGCAGGTGATCAAAGCGCTGAACATTGAACCTGATATAGGCATGAATGCCTTAACCATTGGATCGATGAATCATTCAAACACTGTAAATCTTACCGATGATCAACCTGAACTCTTGTTTGGCCCTGAAGTTGATGGTCTGACTGAAAATGGTGATGTCTCTCCTTTTCACATCAACCTTAATCTACACGACCTGATTCTACATAATGCTATGTTAGATTTAGGTGCTTCCCATAACCTGATTCCTAAAGCAATGATGGAAAAACTAGGACTCGAGGTCACTAGACCTTACAAGGACTTACACTCTTTTGACTCCAGCAAAGTCAGATGTATCGGATTGATCAAGGACTTATGTATCACTCTAGTTCAAATTCCAACAAAAATCATGGTTATGTATGTTGTGGTTGTAGACATTCCCTCGAAATATGGTATGTTGTTGTCCAGGTCTTGGGGGGCCAAGTTGAAAGGTACTCTGGAGTTGGATATGTCGTATGCCACCATCCCAGTATTCACGCAACAGAGAAGATTGTACAAGGAGACACTGATGAAATATATGGTTAACAGTCAAGATAAGACACATAACTATCCTCTATACTCTGCACATTCTGATGTAGATTCCTTTATCCTATATAACGATGGTGATACAGGAGAACAAATTGTTCAGTTGGAAGAAGATACATTTGATTTGAAAGAAGGCCAAGAAATCACCGAGACGGGAAGAAAGAAAAATGTGATAAGTGAAGAATTGCCAGCAGATTTCTGGAGCATGGACTTTGATGGAGTTGTATGTAAAGAAGGAGATGGAGCAAAAGTTTGGTTGCACAATCACAAATCTAGGTATTCGGAGAACCATTCTTACAAACTAAATTTTTAATGCACTAACAACATAGCCGAGTACGAATCTTTGATGCTCGACCTAAAGCTACTGAAGAAGGTTGGTGCCAAACAAATCATGGTAAGAGGCGATTTGGAATTAATTATCAAACAAATTAAAGGTGAGTACGCAAAAAAAAATCCCCAACCTAGAGCTTATAGGAATGTTGTTTTGGATGCCCTTAAATGTTTCACTGAAGTTGATTTGCAGGTGATGCCCAGGGGACATAATATTTTAGTAGATGGTTTAGCTACGTCAACAGCTACATGCAAGATACCTTTTCATTCCACTCGCCCATACATGATGGAGGTGAAGTGCAAACTGACTGTCTCAGACAACATTAGATACTGGCAGGTATTTGGGAACGATGACCAAATTGAAAATTTTCTACAATGTAAAAATGATTTCGAGTGTACAAACATAGACTTAGAAAATTATGATGAAAATGCGAATAAATCTGATTTTGGAAATGATAGTGTAAATAAAGTAGATTCAGGAGAGTTAGGTGAAGACGAAATAAAATCTTATGTTTTTCATTTAAAGAGTAATGTTTTACCTAGGGGTTTAGTTCCTTTAGAAGACTTATTTGATTTTAATGATGTAGCTAAAAAACCAAAAATCGAAGCCAGTGGTAAAGAAGTTGAAGACTGTAACATAGGGACAGAAGAGAAACCCAGGATAGTCAAACTTTCTAAATCCTTACCTCTTGAGCAGAAACTCAAATACATTGAACTTTTCAAGGAATATGTGGACGTGTTTGCTTGGGGATATGAATATTTAAAATCTTATGACATGAGCATCATACAACATAGGATCCCGATAAAAGAAGATCAAAAACCTTTCAGATAGAAACTTAGGAGAATCAATCCCATGTTACTTCCCATGATAGAAAAAGAAATAAAAAAGATGTATGATGCTAAAATCATAGTTCCCTTACGATTTTCCAAATGGGTTTCAAATCTGGTCCCAACCCAAAAAAAAAGTGGGGAAATCAGACTTTGTATTGATTTCCAAAACCTGAATAAAATTTCTCTAAAGGACAACTACCCATTACCAAAAATGGACCACATATTACAAAAGGTAGTTGGATCTAGTCGAATCTCCTTACTGGATGGTTTTTCAGGCTATAACTAGGTTCTCGTTCACCCAGATGACTACGAGAAAACAACCTTCACAACACCTTGGGGTACCTTCATGTATGTGAAAATGCCTTTTGGGTTGATGAACGCTGGGGCTACTTTCCAAAGAGTGATGGACATCTCTTTTGTGGAAGAAATTGGCAAATTTATTGTCATTTATCTGGACGATGTAACTGTGTATTCCCAATCCAATTATGAGCACTTACGACATCTTGGATGAGTATTCGAGAAATGTAGGAAATTTGGGATTTCTCTAAACCCTAAGAAAAGCCTTTTTGGATTAGAGGAAGGTAAAGTGTTGGGGCACATAATATCTAAGGATGGAATTAAGATATATCCCAACAGAATAGAATCCATTCAGAAACTAGAACACCCAAGGAATATCAAAGAGTTACAATCTTTCATTGGAAAAATAATTTTTCTGAGAAGATTCATACCTAACCTGGCCGAGCTTCTCAGGAACATCACAAACATGTTAAAAAAGGACACAAAAATAAAATGGGACATTGAATCTAAGAAGTCTTTTGAACAAGTTAAACATGCACTCACACAGGTTCCAGTCTTGATCAATCCTGATTTCACCAAAGATTTTTACCTTTTTTCTTTCGCTTCTGAACATACCATTGCAATAGTATTACTACAGAAAAACAACGAAGGGTATAAACAACCCATAGCCTTTTTTGGTAAATCATTAAGAGATGTTGCTTTGAATTATAAAATAATGGAGAAACAAGATTTTTCCCTGGTGAAAGCCATAAAGGATTTTAGAGTATATATTCTCCATTCCCACACCATCGCATATGTTCCAAACGCGGTAGTAAAAGACATTTTAACTTAGGACAATCCAGATGGCCGAAGAGGAAAATGGATTGCTATCATTCTGGAATATGATATAGATATTAGGCCTACTAAACTGATTAAAGGCCAAGGTCTAGCAAAGTTAATGGTTGAATCCAATTTCCATGCTCTTGATATTAATTTCTTAGCTGCAGTAGATGAACAGGGAGACTAGGTGACTCCAAGCATGAAAGAGGTATTTATGAACTCTCCATGGTACGCAGACCTGATATTTGTTTTGCATAACTTACAAGCTCCCCCCGGTATGACCAAAACTAAAGCTAGGTTTTTGAAATTGAAAGTTTGCATTCTAGAAGGCAATCTATATTGGAAGGATCCTGGAGGTATTTTATTGAATTGTCTGTTAAAAGATGAATTTGACAAAGTATTGCAGGATTTTCATGCAGGATACTGTGGTGGTCATCTGAGATGGAAGACCACAGCTAATAAAATTATCAGAGTTGGGTTCTATTGGCCTACGCTGTTCACTGATGTGCATCAGAAAGTGACTTCGTGTCATAAATGTTAGGTTTTCGAGGGCAAAAAGGAGCTCCTTCCTTTGCCCCTGAAACCAATCTCTGTTGAAGCTCCTTTCCAGCAATGGGGATTAGAATTTATCGGAGAAATACATCCTCCCTCTTCGGTCTAGCACAGGTGGATTCTTAATGCTACAGACTATTTCACAAAATGGATCGACGCTGTACCAAGGAGGCAAGATAATCATTCTGTCATTATCAAATTTCTTGAAAATAATATCTTGTCTCGTTTTGGATGTCCTAGAAAGATTATAACTGACAATGCAGCTTCTTTCTGATCTAAGAAGCTCATATACTTTTGCAACCAGTATCACATTGGTTTGGGTCATTCCACATCTTATTACCCTTAGGGAAATGGGCTGGCCAAGTCATCCAATAATACCCTGGTGAACATTTTTAAGAAGACTTTGCAAGAAAACAAAAAGTCATGGCATAACAAGTTGGTTTTCGCACTATGGGCTAACAGACTGACCACCAAGAGGTCAATTGGTATGTCACCATATCAACTGGTCTATGGCACTGAAGCAGTCTTTCCCACTTCCTTAGGATTTCCTGTCATGAAATTGTTGTAAGAGATGCAAGCCTAGCTGAATGACTCCCAAAGAAGGATAAACCAGATGATCCACTTGCAGCAATCCAGAGGAGAAGTATACAACAAAAGTCAAGTTGTGCAAGAGAGCATTAAAAATATATTTGACAAAAGAACTAAAGAAGATGACTTTGAGCTAGCTGACTTGGTTCTGAGATGGGATGCCCAAAATGAAGATAAGGGAAAGCATGGAAAATTCGACAATGTATGGAAGGGACCTTTCATAATTCAAGCGTTCAGAGGAAATAATGCCTTCTTGCTCAACAATAGTGATGGGACCAATCTTCCAGGAGGACTTGTAAATGGAAGAATGTTGAAGCACTATTCACCTCCTCAGTAGGGACCTTCAGTCACACTTTTCCATTGTACAAACCATTTTAATTTTGCTTACAATTTTTTGAGTGAAATAACTTTGATCAGATGGTTGAAGCCCATAGAGAAGGCCCTAAGCCACTGAACATTGTCTTCCAATTTTCAAAAACAAAACCAATCAAGCAACAAAGGCAACTATGGAGAAATTTTTTCAGAACATCAGGAATCAGGATTCTTGGCACTTCACTAGGAGAGTACCATCCCCAGGTGGAGCCGCTGTTATAACCCTATAATTTATAGGATCAACTGGTGACTGAAATGTTATCTCTTTAAGTGTTTTTGTTTGTCAAATGATTTTCCATTCTGCAAATAATTTGAGAAAAAGAAAAAGAAAAGAGAAAGAAAAAGAAAAAGAAAAAGAAAAGAGAAAGAGAAAGGAAAAGAAAAAGAAAAGAAAGAAAAAGAATAAAAGAGGGCATAAAATAAATTCAATAGAGCCCCATGCAATAATAATGATTTGTTCCATACCATTCAAGCATGGCCAAGTTCTTTTAAATTGATGTTGATAGGAGTAGTGAATAAGCTTGGCTAAACTGTTTAATCTTAGCCAGGTGATTTAGGTTAGCTAGTGAATAAATTTGACCAAACTGCCTAATTTTGGTCAGATAACCCAATGATAGAGTACTTTCTTAGTCCAACAATTTAATCTGGGATAATTGTCATAGGTAATTAGGTTAGAGCATAGGGTAGTTTGATTTATCTCAATAAAACAAGCATGATGACCAATGTTGAACCATATCTTTGAGGTTTAAAGGCTTGATGTTTAACCCCCCATGGTGATAAAGACAGGGAAATCTTGGGCAAACCCACAAAACGCACTTATCCTAAGTTTTCGAGAAAATATGATTTTGCGCTCATCGAATAAAGACCGCGCATTGATGAACGACTGGGGAGCGGGTGCCCAGATCTACGGTTGACAAGCCTTTCCGGAGCCCCCCGGCCGTTCTATCTCTAATGGTGGGGGGGGTCCGAAATCGGAGATAATGAAGGCACACATCTAAACGGCTGAGGTGCCATCGCCTTCAT
>SNQJ01S0034865.1:46816-57294 GCA_010110895.2 Picea sitchensis | reverse complement strand
CTATTTTTAACGAAGGGGCGGGGGGGGTTCCGGAATGGAATGTTTTTTGGCGGTCCCCTTATCTCTACGTGGCAGGAATCCATTGGTTCCAAATCCCACCACTTATTACTGTCTGACATATCCCGTCACCTCATGACATAATTTTCCACCTTTTTCCCTAAGGTTTAGGTCTCATAACTCTGTCAGTCCATTCCCCTATTCACTCGTTACGAATCCTTTCACTGTGGTCACTTCCCCCAATCAATACCCGCCACATCACTCGGTCATTTTCATCATTCATTGTCACCTACCACCTCACGCTTCAAATGACCTGTTGGGAATTTATTATAGGCTAACCTATTCATTAGCCTACTAAGCTATCTCCCACACCCAATGGGTATCTATTTGCTTAAAACTACCTTCACCCTTTATTCTCCCATCATTTACCTTGTCACTGCACCAGAGAGAAATTTTTATCGTTTTCCTCTCCGTTTCAGTCAGTTGCTCAAAGCCACAGTCATCCCCTCTAACTTTTTGTTTTACTTGCAGGTATTGTTACAGTGATGGTTCCAAAATCAAAGAAAATAGAGGCTGAGGAAAATCCTTTCCTCCCACCTCCTATCGACCTCGACAGGATCCCTCTGGCAGAAAAAGACCATTTAATCACATACACCAGATGTTAATTCGACTTTGCATATTTACATTCATGGCTAAAGGACATTTTCTTGGACCAAAGTGATGAAATTGGGCTCTGGCAGTCAAAACTTCCCCTGTATCTTTTCCCCCAGGTTCACCATTTCCCCGAATTCGCCCTCAAATGCCAGACCCATTATATCCCCAACAAGAGAGCCATAGTGTCTTCATCAGAAGAAATTATTTTCCACATCACACCTGAAACCATTGATCAGATGATGCAGATACCCAGAGCCGAATCTGCTTCACCTTTCAATCTTGAAATTATCATAGAACTGTACCAGAAACTATCATTCCCCCAAAGCGCTCAGATTTTCGAGCTTTTTCTCCCACAGGCCGCTCAAGTCCCCACTACAAATCGCCTGTATCCTTCCTCCTTGTTCTCAGTGAAGGGAAACCAGGTCATCTCGTCACTCTACGCCCTGCTTGGGTATTTTTCGAATCAATGGGTGGATGAACCCATATTTGGTATTTTCTCCACAGATGAGAAACCCACCACTCAGTTTGACTACAACACTTTCCTGGTGGACAACATTCTTGAGAAATTCTGAAATTTCACCACAAAAGGCATGTTTCGGTATTCCTCAATACTGGCTTACATGTTCATTTTCTTCCAAGTGGACAAATTTTCCTTTTCAATGTAGAAGATGGACAAGGATGGGAGGCCGCAGGCAGTAACAACGTGGACTTCACTGCTAAGACAAAACTCTATAAAATTCAATTTCAATTAGTTTATCGAGAAGTTCTACCATCCCGCGGTGAGCGTGCTCAGTGGCAGACCTGAGCCGAGAATAAATGAGGAAATTCAGAGGATCTTACACCTTTTGGACCTTGCAAAAATGGGAGAGTGGTACCTGTACCAAGACCACACATAAATTAGAGTGTATGGGTGTGAATTGGCTCCATACAAGTTGCCTAAGTATCTGTCTATGAGGATATTTTCCCTGAAATACATAAGAAAAATGATTAGCTCAGATGACATACATTTCATGTCTTTGAAAAAGAAGCAGTAGCTTAGAATTAAAGGGTAGATTGGGTCTTTCATCTGCAATAGCCGAGGCACCGGGGAGTAAACAGACAGATTGCTAAAAGAAATGAAGTTTTTTGTTAGTTTCACATGGCACTATGATCTGCATGGGATAATTTCAGAGATGAGGATTAAAAATAAAAACATCCTGTATGTTCATACACCTAGGCTTGAGATAGAGAAGTTCACCAATCAAATAGAATGGGAGCCAAACACTCTGGTTGAAATAGAATAGCAGGACCCTTCGGTCACTAACTCACAGATCACTACACCACAGGTTCCCAAGGAGAAAAGACCCAGGAAGGACACTTCACCTTCCATTAGTGAAGTTTAGGCTGAAGATTTCCAATTACACACCAAAAGGCCAAAAACCATTCATGCACCTGACATGGCTGGTGAATAGGGAATCCAAGCCACTACAACTATGGAGTTTTATTAGTCGCTCCTTAGCACAAGAAGAAAACAGATCATGACCACAGTGTTGCCCAAGAAGCCTACAGATACTCCACCAATCAACTAGCCGAGCAAAATATGACCAAAACTAAGTATTTTTGAGAAATATGATATGATCAAAAAGAAAAATCATACGCTGACCTATAGCACATATGCTCAGTTCTGGAAGCAAACATCAACTGCACAACACATACTGTTGTCTACATTCGACAATGAGAAAAGTAGAATGCACATGGAATTTCTACAAGCACAGGTGCCAGACCCAAAAGAAATCACCGATTACAAAAGGGCAACGTTTGAATTTCAGACTAAAGATGTGCATCCTACTGAACAATTGGATCTGCACAGGAAAATTGGAGAAATGGTTTTCTCCACGTTGGCAAATGCTTCTACTGCTGCCTATAGGTTACAAGTATCTCTGAGAAATGTACAGAAACAACTGAAACTAGAAAAGATATCATCCTTTGCAAAGGACAATAGGATTAAGACGTTCGAAGAATTGGTCCTCAAGATCGGGTATGATCCCTCGAATGTGAAAGCAATCGAGGAGATGCTTAAAAAGAAAAATGATGATATAGCATCTCTAAGGAAATAGTTGAAACTACCACCAACAGAAAATTCACAGGCAAAGGAGATAGCTGAGACATAAGGGGAAAAGGATGAGATGCTCAAGCTGATCATGGAGTAGAACTGGAAAATTTATTGAAAGAGAAGAAACAATCAAAGACTATGGAAGTCATTCCATTAAGCGCAGTTCCACTCACAGGAGTAAGCACAACATCTGCAGCAGAAATTCCCTCAGCAACTCCACTGACAGCTCTGGAGAAGACAATAGAACTGGAAAAATCTATGGAAGAGATGAATTTGCAAGAGACAGAGATTAGCAAACTGAAAAAGGAGGTTGAGAACCTTCAGGAACTCAAGTCTTCTTACCAAGCCAGCTACTCCAAGGAAAAACAAACATCATACAAGCTCAAACAGGAATTGCAACAGCTTCAAAAGCAAACAGTGGTAGGTAAAACACTTGCTGAGGTCAAGGAAAATGTCTGGATGGATATCACCAAATCCATAAATGAAATATGGCCTATGGTACAAATCATGTTTGAGCAGAACGAACTGGTGCAAAGAAACAAACATGCAATTGAAAAGATAAGAGGAGAATTGGGAGAGATGCCCGCAGAAGCCACTGAGATCATCAAATTCCTAAATTCAAAAAACAGAGAAGAGTTATGCAGTCTGATCGAGTAGGTGATGAGGTGTCCAAGCCTAGTCAGCTATCCATTTAGACGAGGTCGTGAAGAGGCCTCACCAATGGTTCACCCTAGAAATCAGCATGAAGTTTCAACACATCATCAAACAATTTCCTAAATTTTTGTATCTTGTTAAGTTAGTTAGATAAATTTAGATTTGCTACATCATGATCTTTAATGACAGGGTCATATGTAATTTTGATTATAAATACTTTAAACTTTGAAGTACTGAGGGTTGATCTTTAGGCCCTGCAAGCTACAAAGACTGTAATTTTTATCAAGAGATCTTCCAGTAATACAAAGAGACGTTTCACAGGATTCTCGTGTGTTATTCATTGGTGATGTTTTCTCTTCTATGTTGAATATTCTTCTAGCTCAGTTGTCATATTGTTTTCCAATCTAATATTTTAAAAGTAACGCGTGTTGTAGGATTTATCTTTATATACCCTGTTTTCCGACTTTGAAAGGTTTTAATGTTTATATTTTTGATATTACAATGAAGAAATTCTTAAATGCTTCTTTGCTTTAATTGATAATTCTCATCTTTTTTGCTATTCATCATTTTACTGCTAAAGAATCCAATGAATGCATTATCTTGACCTATGAAAAAAATATTTTAATTTTTGTTTAGATTTCCACCTTTATAGTACAGACCCCATAGCCCAATGGAAGCGTAAACTCTTTTCAACCAACTTAACAAAAACAACAACAAACCTTTTAAATATTATTTTGTTTAACTAGCCTAATATCTTGAATTTAAAACATAGCTAAAGCATACAGAGAGCTCCCTCTTTGAAACTGGTAGGGTTGGATTCCAGTTTCGAAGTGGTTGGATAAAGTTTCCTCTTGTAAATTTCTTCTACTCTGACAACCTGTGGGAATTTACAGGGCATTAACATAATATATGGCTGGGAGGTTCATGGACGGTCTGTAAGCAGTTGGTGACAGTCTTTCTAAGATAAGTACCAATTGTATGATATATGAATATTTTTTTTGTTATTTACATACCCATGTTACGATTTTATCATATATGTGACTATGTTGCCTGTGTTCTTATGGGTAATTTCCTGTAAATGAGGCATATCGGTAATCACTGTTATTTTAATATAAAAGTTGTATGTTGTAGAAAGTAATGGTTTGTTTATGTTTAGAAGTAAATCTTCTGTGAGCGTATTGTATGTATATGTTTTAGTTCCATGCAGTCTAAAGAGTAAATTTAGGTGGCATTGCTTAGTTGACTACTGGGTATGCTACTGTATGTTTCGTAGTAAGGGAATGAAATATGTTCCCTAGAGTAGCATGTCCCAGCCTCTTGGTTGGGAATGTTAGCGACTAGCGTCAGAGCATGAGTGGTTTCTCTGGAGTAGCATACCCCAGCCTCAGGTTGGTTGAGGGGTTCGTTACACTTACCTCAAACATACTCCTTGGTGATGGCCATTCTTTGATTGCTTTCACCTTCTCTGGATCCATCTTCAATTCATTTGAAGAGATCACAAAACCCAAGTAAATGAGCTCTGTCTTCGTAAAAGAGGACTTCTTCAGGTTTATCAACAACGTATCCTACTGTAGTCTCCTCATCACTAGTGTTAGGTGTCTCAAATTCTCCTCTTTAGTCCTAATAAATACCAGTATATCATCCAGATGTACAACCACGAACTTTCCAATGAAATCCCTAAGTATTTCATTCATCAACCTCATAGAAGTACTCAGGGAATTTGTCAAGACAAATGGCATAACAAACCACTCATACACACCTTAATTTGTCTTAAAGGATGTCTTCCACTCATCACCTTCTCTCATTCTTATCTGGTGATATCCACTTTTCAAATCTATCTTAGAAAATAATTTTGCTCCACTTAAACAGTCCATTAAATCATCCATTCTTGGAAAAGGGAATCTATACCTGATAATGATATTTTTAGTGGCTCTTGAGTCTGTACACATTCTCCATCCTCCATCCTTCTTTGGAGTCAACATAGTTGGAACTACACATGGACTCAAGCTCTCTCTGACTAAACCCTTGTCTAACAATTCCTAGAATTGGTTCTTTACCTCCTCATTCTCTCGAGGTGTCAGTCTGTATGCTGCTTTGTTTGGAAGACTTTCTCCTGGTATCAAATCAATATGATGGATGATGCTTTTGATGGGTGGTAATGAGTTAGGCATATCATCCACCACTATGTCAACAAAATTATCCAACAATTCCTGAACTTCTTCAGGTAAATCATCCATTGAATTACTTGTAAGGATAACTCTGGGTTTCCTCACCACAACAAACTGCATCTCTTGTTCTTTCTTGACTTCTTTCAGGATTTCCTTCTCACTCATGAGAAGCATTCTTGTGTTGGCTTCCTCTTTCACTTTATTCTCTTCGATTGGCAGCAACATTTGTGTTCTACCATTCTTCTCCAAAGTGTATGTATTCTTCCTCCCATCATGAATGACATTCATTTCAAATTTCCATGGTCTTCCCAACAAGATATGACATACATCCATGGGAATTACTTCATATAGAATTTCATCTCTATATCCTCTTATCTTAAATTCAACAAGGAATTATTTAGTAACCATTACCTGGTGTCCTTTATACAACCATGAGACTTTGTATGGCTTCGTATGTGCAGTTGTCTCCAGCTCCAATTTCTCCACCATATCTGTGGATACTAAGTTATTAGTGCTCCCACTTTCAATTATCACCTTACATACTTCGTCTTTAGTCTTGCAAGTTTCACTGAATAGATTGTTCCTCTGCACTGGCTTTTCAACTTCTACCTTTGATTTTAAGAGAACCTTTCTCAACATCAAGGATGTTCCATCCTCTGCTCCTTCTGCTTCAACATTCCTTCTCTTTTCTTCTGAAATGTGAGCTTCACATCCTCCTTCTTTCTTTTTCTCGGTACATTCCCAAGACATGTGCCCTGTCTTTCCACATGCATAACACCTTACTTATCCTCCTCTGATTCTTCCTCTTCCTCTAGAAGAACTCCTTCCACCACCATGTCTTCCTCAGGAACTTCCTCCTCTTTTCAAGTGACTATGATTTCCCAGTCTCGTCTTTGGATTTATGTGCCTTGTCATGGGAAACTCTCTTGATTTTGTTTAGGGCAGGATCCTACCTCTGCCTCTTTGGATTTTTTCTCTAGCCAACTTCTCCTATGCCTTTAGTGAAAATTGATAATCATCCTCCACTGTCCTCACTGACATCATGTTGATCTCATCCTGGATTTCATACCTCAGTCCATTTATATACCTGACAACTTTTTCTTCATATTTCTCTCTTTGTCTAGTTTTGATGTTCAACTTGTAGAAATCCTCTGTGTACTCTTTAACTGTCATACCCTTATGTCTTAGGTTTTGCAGCTTCTTGAACAGATTGATCTAATAATCTTTGGGCATGAATTTAGCCTTCATCTTGGCTACCATTCTGTCCCAATTATTTATCTTTTGTTTTCCCTTGCTTCTCCTCTTAGCCTGCAGTTCATCCCACCACAGTGTTGCATTTCCTTTTAGCCTGGTGACAACATGTCTAACCCTTTTCTCCTCATTGACATCCTCATAGTTGAAACATTTTTCCATGGATCTTATCCAATCCAGCAGCTCTTTAGGATCCAAATTTCCCTCATACATTGGGACCTCTATCTTGGATCTAGCTCCCAATCTAACAACTCCTCTCAGCAAGCGTACTTCGACAACATTTTCCACTGCAACTTCTTCAACTTCTACTTCTTCACTCTCTGCATATTTGATGTCTCTAGCATCAAATGCCCTCCTCTGCACTACCTCCATTGCCTCTAATCTTGCACGAAGATCTCGCATTTATCTTTCTACAACACAATTGGCTAAAGGTGGCTCCACTCATCTTCTCAGTGGCATTGTGTTGACTGTCTCTTACACATAGAGTACACCTTTGAGATCCTTTGTCTCCTCTCCTTATCTTGCTATCTAGAAGAAAATAACTCATCTCTGATACCACTTGATGCATACCCCCTTCTCTCCTAAGGGCTGCGTGACCTCCCGATCAAGGATCTTCAATTTCGAGCCAAATTGTCTCTCTGAGGCCTTAATGATCTCACTTAAAAATTAATAGAGGCCCTTTTTGTCCTCTGGTGCAAGTTCTATGTCACCCGTGACCTCTTTCTTCACGTTGATGAAATCACAAGTTATAGGCATAAGATCCTCTCCCGTTAGCCCCTTCTTGAATGTGACCTCGGGCTATGTCCTTATGTAAATGAACGATTTTGGTGATGCCCAAGAGTGTTTTGGGATCAACCTGCTTTTATCCCCACAATTTTCCTCTAGCTTCCACATACCCCTTTATCGATATTGTGGTTCCGATCTCGGCCCTCCCTCGATAATTTAACGTTCGATAACTTTCGGGCCCCACAATCAAGCAAGACCATTGATCTTACGATATTGACGGTTCTTATGAACTAATGGTTCATATATACCCCTTTCGAACCTATGAATTAGATCTGACCTCTTTCAAATCAATAGACGAGATCGATTTCTCATTTCAGGCTTCGAGAGTTTCAATTCTCAAACCTTGTTTTCTCCGCAATGCTTCTACCCGGAGCTTGCGATATATTGATGTGTGTCTCTCATAGATCGACGACTACAATTTCTTTGGGTCTTCAGACTTAGGAAGACTCAATCCTAAACTTTCACCTTCCTTCAAAGTGTGTGAATTTATTTTGCATGTCCTCTAGAATCAGACGGTTGAGAATTACTTTGGGTCTTTACCCGGAGTCCATAGATTCACGCTACCTATCCTCTAGATCTGATGGTTGAGATTCTCTTCAGTTCTTCGGTTCTCCGGGCTTCAGGAGTTTCAACTCTCAACTGAACTCTTGAAGTGATTTCTTCGAAGCTCACAATCTGTCGCCAATTTTCCCTTTGGATCCGATGGTCACTATCCACTTCATCTCTTTGGGCTTCGGGAGTTTCAACCTCCTATGCACTCATTCCTCCTAGAGTGATTTCACCCAAAGATGATGGATCCTGCCATATGTCCTCCGCAATGAACAATTGCGATCTGCTTCGGCCTTTGGGACTTCGAGAGTTTGTCACCCTCCGCACTTGGAATCCTCCAAAGTGAATTTTCTCGGAGTCTCACATATGTCCACATGTATCTCCTGGAAACCAACGGCCTGGATCTACTTCGGCCTTCGGCTCTTCGAAGATTTTTCTTTCTCCTTATCCAAAAAACTTCCGAAGTAATTTCTCTCTAGAGTTATGGATATTCTTCCACCTGTCCCTCTTGATGATGGATGGTCCCTGTCCTCTTCAGGACTTCGACGAATCCTCGCTTCTATGTGCACACAGAGACTTGACGCTCGTGTTTTTTTACCCAGATCCAATGGTCTGGAATGATCCTGCTCCCTCCTAGATGGATCTTAGATGATGACTCGTGAAACCTTCAAAACTTTCCTCCCTTTGAATATTCCTCCCGTTATCTCTCTTGATCTTTCTCCCTCCTTCTGCCCCTTTAAATATTTAAAGAGTTACTTCGACACTTAGTCAAATTTTGGGTGTGTGCACTCCTTGCAACAGATTCTTATGTAAGATTTGGGTTCTTGCAGACAACTATGTAGGCCTTGTAGCAGTCACTTTTCACTCCTTGCAAAGGTAAAGTCTCGTGCTATCTCTTCTGAGCTTCTGAGTTGAAACATAATTTGTCAACGCACTCATTGCGGACTGTGTGCACACCTTTCACGGGCTCAATGAAGAGAAAATGATTGAACCTTATACAAACATTTCACAATTTCATATACCCAACAACACAACTCATTCATTCATGAAACAAAATAACAAGGAGTTGTAAACAGTAGTGACACCATGAATTTGAATCAATTTTCCTCTGTTATATTCATTCTAAAAGTGAAAATGGCTACATCTATGATCAAATGACAACTAAAAATTCTGAATTTTCCTACTAACTCGCAACAGCCTCAGTTGGGTGTACAAAACCTCTATTTATCTCAGAGGGTCCTTAGGGTTCCCCCCGACTACTCATCTACTCGAAAAAAAACCTAACTGATACCTTAGTTCAGTTACATTCAAGAATAGGAGTGAAAACTCCCAGATCACTCGTGATCATTCAGCTTCCAAGTGTTTGATCTTCTGGCATTTTTCAATCAGCTCCAAATGATTCGTAGTAAATGACAGCGTTTAATATTCCGAAATGATTACAAGGCATTGATTTTTCCTGCCACACGTGCTCGCTGGCGATGCTCCTGCATCAGGGATGTACAAGTGGTTCACATTTACAACATATATGTATGAGTATATATATACTAAATGCATGATATGACTGCATGAGTAAGAGGGAAGTAAGGAAAATAGTGTGCTTTCCTGGACTAGATAATTCCATGGGTGCATGGTTGACTGTATGTTGGAGGGTCTGAGTACCTTGTCTCAATAATATTTTGGGGAAGGATGAAACTCCTTAGAGAAATCTAATATTAAATGCTAAGAGAGTAATGAGAAAAAGTGACCTTTTGTTGGTTTTTATTTTGTAAAGAGGCAACATAATTATGATTTTAATTGGTGAAGACTAGTCATGCAAGTCACTGAAGGATCTCATAAAAAATGGATGATGTTAAAATAAATGTGAATGAATGAGGTAAAAAGGTGCAAGTTATGCACATACATATATGTAGATGTACATAAACATGCTTTAAACAAAATTATAATATGACCGCCTGATCAAGTAGGATGTGTGGCAATATGTGTACTTCCCAAATTTGAATAATGTCATGGATGCATGGCTGGCCTTATGTAGAAGGGTCTGGATTGTTTTGTTTTGAATAATATCTTGAGGGGGATGCATTCCATTTCCTAAGGAAAGGATAGTAGAAATTGATGAAAAAGTAAAGGAGAAGAGATGATATGTTGTCATGATAAAAGGAAACATGGTTATGCCTTTGAGGATTGCATGAGAAAGACTGTGAATAATCATGAGTTAAAATAATTTGTAAAGAAATATGGAAAGTGTGCCTATGGTAGACACATAAAACATTGATATATGTGGTTAAGTGCATGAAATCACAATGTGAATGAAAGTTGATAAAATAGAG
>SNQJ01S0034865.1:0-13977 GCA_010110895.2 Picea sitchensis | reverse complement strand
GGCATGGAGGATCCAGTCGAGTTGTTGTAGCTACATGGTGATGTAGGTTTGATCATTGTGTTGTTGTGACTTTGTTGTTTAGACATATTTTAGTGTTTGAAGCTTGAGCTTAAGAGTGATCTTGAGTCTGAGCTTTTCTTCTCTAAGCTACTTGAAGGCCTGATGCCCATAGCAGTCTTGTACACCTTTCTTACTAAGTATTTCCTCTACTCACACTTAAACTCAATTCACTGACTGAAGTTAGTTATGGCCCTCACTTCCTTGTGCATTTCTTGTCTAGTTCTGTGTTGAACATCATTCATATATTGAGTTTTGTCCATTTACATCCACTCATACAAAACCAACATCCACCAAAAAATATGATGGGTACTGGGCTTATCCTCCCACAATATGAGGCTGAATCTGAGTGCTAACATTCTTGGCATCATTTCCAGGGAACGAATTGAATACATTTCCCTGTGTAAGAATGACAACGAGATTCTGATTCTGAAGTTGCATCAGACATCATAACCATTGAAGATTGCAAATTGCACCTGGTGACTCCACTATCGAACACTCCACTGGGGAGGATCATGTTGACATAAATATGACCATACCAAAGGGGAAGACCAAGTATCATTTTATGAGATTTATTCATGAAATCATGTTCTTGTTTATCAGCTCATTTCTCTCTTTCCCTTCACCTATAAAGAGGATTATCCTCTTCTTTGTCTATTTAGATGATAATAGGCCTTCCTTTATTTATCCATCCTTGGAAGAAGAAAACATTCCCTCTTATTGTGTTGTATATACCGATATCGTGTCTTCACCTATGCCTATTCATAAATGTGAGATCTGTATTACATCTCCTATTGAAATTAATCACCACCCTTGTAGCCCAGAGGAGGTTGAAAATAATTCACAGTATTCTCAAATCTCGTTACCCTCCATTATTCCTGTTGAGCCTTGCCATCAACTAGTTAATCATCATGATCAACCCACTAATTTTCAAATTAAAATCAGAAACAAGTTGTTTAAACCTTTAAGGATACCACGTGACCTTCATTCTTATCCTTGTTATTCCTTTGAGTATCTTCCTCGGTTTTCTTGTGAGGATCATATTACAGCTAAGAGGCATTTGGAGTCCTTTGAGATCTTTGTTGATCAGTTTGATATTGTTCATGATGATGTTGCCATGAGGTTGTTCTCACAATCCCTCTCTGGAGATGTTGTTGTGTTGTTTAGATGTCTAGAAGTCGGTTCTATTGGCTCCTAGACTGAGCTATGCCATGCATTTTTAAAGTGTTGGGGTGAGAACAAGTCCCTTGATCAATACTGGTTTGATTTTAATGCCTTGAGGAGAGGGGAAGAGGAAGCCTTGGTTGTCTTCAACATGAGGTTTTACAGTGTTTATCATAGTATGGATATGGAGATCAGACCCACAGATACTATTTCCATGGTGTAATATATCATGGCTCAACATCTAGAGTTGGTCCTTCTCCTAAGAGAGAGGAAATGTTCATCATTAAGACACCTATTTTAAGATGCTGAAGAAGTCGAAAAGGACATCAGGGCTAGAAAGGGGGTTCATATGAAAGCATATCTTGAAAACTTGCATGTGCCTAAGGAAGAATATTGTCAGCATGTTTCATATTCTGAGAAAGAAGATAGTGATTATGAATCAAATATGGAACAACAACAAGGAAAAGAGATTGCAGCTGCTGATGATTGAGAGTTGTTTTCGAAGGAGCAAGGAGGATTTTTTATTTGCAAGAAGAGAGGCATTTACAGAGGAGAAACATGGTCTTCTAAAGTAGCTAGGATTCTATCACATGTTTCATGATCCTATGGATATACACATGGAATCATATGTTTCAGATTTTTAGGATTTACAAGAGCATACCACGAAGTCTTTTCCTTTATACATTGAGGGAAAATGTTGTGTGGAAATCCTCCATTTTGTGCTTACAGAAGACAAAGGGCAGATCTTTCCCATGTTTCCTATTTATGATTATTATGATTCTGATCCTTGGTAGAGTCATGAAGAAGAAGAGGGAGAATCAAATGTGTAGTTCATAGCCTGCCCAGAGCCTACAAATGAGCAACCATCACCTAGGATTAGTCATCCTGCATCAGCAGTTCTCTCACCTGTGCTTGCCAGAGACATTCAACCATTTGTCAGAAGCTATAAGACATAGCATGTTTTATATCACCAACCCAGTGGGTTTTGTCATTTTCTCTATGAACCTATAAGGGATTACATGGATTTTCATTTCCTTCATGTATTGGAGCCTCTCAGCTTTATCCTGACTTCAACACTGGGAGGAGAGATAAAAAGAACAATAATTTTTCTATCACAGTTGAATTGTTTTTATTTGATCAGTGACAGAGTAAACAAGTTTGTAGCTAGGGAGTTGCTTGAATGGATATGATGGAAGTTTTCTTTCACTTAGCACTTTGTAAAAATCAATTAGTCTAGGAATGTACATAAATAAGATCCTCCTGGAGCCCACGTATTTTGATTTTTTTTTTAGGATAGTGTTCTTTTCGGCCTTTAATCCTCAACATGACGGTTTTTGAGAATGACTTCATAGCCCAATGCATAAGGCGACTGGAACTTCTTGTTATCGGAAGCTCGTAGAGAGCATGCCATCCCATGTGGAAACAAATGTTATCACATATAGTTGTCAAGGGCAACAGGTTGTCCAAATTCACAGTCTGCACAAGAAACGTCAAAGCGCAGCAATAAAAAAAGTCCATTTCGGACTCGAAGTGCAAGCAACATGCGAGATCAGCTTCAACGAAAGACATTCCTGAGAATATCAGATCGATGGTTCGAAGGAATCATGGGTTTGAAATATTATTAAATTTGTTTGTCAAAGGTCTAAAGTCCCAAAATTCGAAGTGAGCATGAGCCGTCCGATCTTGAGGGGGACAGGTGGTAGCCGATCCAAGCATTTGGGGAAATAAGCTTCGGGTGTTTTGAAGTGAGAAGTGCATAAAAATTCCGAAGAGATGAAGCCCGAACTCCCGAAGCAATCGTGGACCATTGATATCAAAATCAACAGAGAGTCATTGATATTAGGGGCAGTTCCTCCCAAATTACCAAAGGCCCGAAGCGTCGAAGTGCCCTAAGTCCTGAAGCACTGAATTTCCCAAAGTTCCTGAAGTCCCGAAGTGCCCAAAGTCCTAAAGACCCGAAACACCTAAAGCCCGAAGGCCTGGAGTAAGTCTCAACCGTCCAATTCAAATGGACACATGGTGCAAAATCTAGGACTCCGAAGGAAAGAGAAGGGGAGAAAGTGAGATTTGAGTTTCGATTTTCCCAGAGCCCGGAGACCCAAAGGGATATTAGTTGTTGATCTAAGAGACAAACCTCGCTAGATCCTTATCTCTGGGTAAAAGTGCATGGACGAGGATGAGGTTTGATATTTGATTTTCCCAAAGTCTGGAGACTCGAAGGAGATATCAACCGTCGATTTAAGAGGATACGTGGAAGTTATTAGTATGGACATGTGGCACACTCATTGGTCATGACACCTGACACCTGTTCGGCATTGACATGTGGAAATTAATCTGAGCAATCGTGGGCATATCATTCTCTTCTTTTTTAGTGACACATGTCACTTCTCTTTCATGACACATCATCATAACAGTGACAGGTCATCCTCTGGGAGCTATTATTGTTCAATGTCAAGAGTAGTGTATGCCTCCCCCAGGGCACAATTTGGCATATTCTAAAGTTGGCAGGCGGTTAAGCTTTACAATAGCGCTAAATCTAGCAGGTGGGCCCAGATCGCAAACCGCGTCCAGATCAATGGTCATGATTCATTGCGGGGACGCAACTTCCTCGATCGATAAAATTATTGAGCAGTCCTGAAACTGAAACTGTGGTTTAGTGAAAGTGATACGTGGTATAAGGCAGTGGATTGCTGGCCCAAAAGTGGTGTGAGTTCAAACCTATTTTGATGGCCCCACAATAATGAGCTCATATAGTGTCTAATCTGAGAGCAGTGTGTGATCGCCCCCTAGGCACTAAGCCTCATCTTGATCTCGAGGGTTCAGTTAATAAATTAAAGGACTGGTGGTTGGAACCTCGAATCACTCAGTAATTAGAAGGCATGGAGGGCCTGGATGTGGGGACTAAATAGTCACCTGTGGTACCCCTATGCTAAGATTTTCCTATAGACCCATACCGATCTGATCTCGCATCTGGTAGAGGGATACATGCACAGTCTGACAGAAGACTGCTCGGATGAAATTCTTTGAATGTAGTGATGGGATCACACTCCTGATAGTCGGGGATTGATCCAACTAAAAAGAGATAGTTTTGATATTTTGTTAAAGGGGTCAACTAGTTGAGTAGAGATCCCTATTTTGGAATGTTTTGATGCCATAACTGTTCTCTGGTTATGTATTGGATTTGAGACTTTCAGATTAATAGAAGTTAGCCTCTTTTCATCTCTTTGTAAAAAATGTGCTAAAACACTCGGGCATGGAGGATCTAGTCGAGGGTTGTTATGCTATTGTAATGTAGGTTTGATTGCAGTGGTATCGCAACTAGTTTTAGTCAGCTTCCTTGTGATATTTTCCTCTCTTACACTAAATGGCTCGGGCATGTAGGATCCAATTGAGTTGTTGTAACTACATGGGGATGTAGGTTTGATCATTGTGTTGTTGTGACTGTGTTGTTTGGACATATTTCAGTGTCTGGAGCTTGAGCTTAGGAGTGATATTGAGTCTGAGTTTTTCTTCTCCAAGCTACTTGAAGGCCTGATGCCCATAGCATTCTTGTCCACCTTTCTTACTAATTCTTCCCTCTGCTCACACTTAAAATCAATTCACTGACTGAAGTTAGTTGTGGCCCTCACATCCCTGTGCATTTCTTGTCCAATTCAGTGTTGAACATCATTCATATATTGATTTTTGTCCATTGACCTCCACTCATAAAAAACCAACATCCACCAAAAACTTTGATGGGTATTGGGCTTATCCTCCCGCAATCTGAGGGTGATTCTCGGTGCTAACAGAACCCTTTCCCAGTCTTAGGTCATGAGCCTTCCCCAAGATTGCCCCACCCCAAGTGCATGGGTTTATGTTTGTAATATCCCTAGGTTGAACCCAATTGTAATGTAAATGAAAATGTACTTAAGCTAGTAAGTTGTTTGATATCATTTTGTATGCACATTTCATGGCATAGTGCATGCTTTTACTGTGCAGTAAAATGATGAATTGTGCACATTCATTGATACCGCGTGGAATAACTTGAGTGCACGTGATATTGAGGCCATGGAGCCTTTTGTATATATGTTGTGTTTTATAGGCGAGTGAGACAATTATTATAAGCTAGGATGCTTATGTTTTGATTAGGACGAAGAGCCTATATGTTAAAGGCCAGGGCACCTATTTTTGTATATGTCTCATAATTAATATAAAATACATCGTTGTGCGCAGACTGACCACGATAAAAGAGATGGGGGACTAAATTCCACTAGTTAGGGAAAGGGTGGGGCCTAAAAGTTGAGGAAAAGGGCTAAGCTAGGGAGCTTAAGCCAAAAAGGAATATGATATTAATATTTCTTAATGTATAAATTATGGATAATTATTTTATCCTAAGTTCTAAAGTTTGGGACAAGTGGGCCAAAGTAGCTCCCAACATGACAAGTGTCAAGTTGGGGACATGCATACATATTGTTGGGACTTAGTTCATTTTCCCATTTTTTTCTAGGATCTTTTCCATCATTCCTGTTGTCATTCAGTCATCCAATCAATCATTCACGAGCATGCACACACCCATTGAGCTATCCTTTGTATCTTCACGACTGTACCTGAACCTATATCCATAGCCTTTTTTGTGTTCATGTAGTTGGGTAGCTTGGGAGATGGACTGAAGAAGCAAGTTGTCAGGCCCATGGGCTATTGGGAGTTTATTTCCTGAAGGTGTTGAACTGTAGCTACAAGGCTCTGAGACTTCCTGGCCGACTTGTTGCTGAAGCTCGAAAAGGAAGTGGGGCAGTCGAAGGACTATTGAGAAGAGAAGGGGAACACTTCCTGGGGTGGGACAGACATGTGGGGAATGAGGAACTGTAGGCTGTTAGTTTGAGTTGGCACCTATGACATAATATTTCCTGTTGTCCATGAGCCATTAGCCTGGTTAGGAAGCCCTTTACCCGGGTGGCGTTTAGTTCCAGCTCGGTGGTGACTCATTGTTGAGAGTGATGAATAGTGTGTTCTAAGGCTGGGAGGTTCGTGGAAGGTCTGCACATAGTTGGTGACATTCTTACCAAGATAAGTGCCAATTGTGTGATAAATTTACATGTTGGATTGTTATTTACGTGCTTATTTTATGGGTTATCATATGTGCGGTTATAACTGTGTTTATTTTTATGGGTATTTCCTGTATATGCTGCATGTATATGTTTACTGTTATTTCAGTGTGAATCTGTGTATTACATATGTATTTGTATGTTTACATTTTATATATATGCTTCTACAAGAGTTCTGTGTGTATATTTTAATTGCATGCAGTTCAAATTTTTTATGTGGAATAGCTCAGTTGGATACTGGGTATGTTATAGTATGTTCCACAGAGAGAAGGAAAGAGTTCTCTGGCGTAGCGTGGCCTAACATGGATCGCTGGGGACGTTACAATATGGTATCATAGCTTTAGTTTTCAACATTGATCTTGGATGGGCCGAGAAAATTGAGTTGAGGTGAAATGTCACAGAGGATTTATTTTGAAGTGGCCAAATTTCAGTTTGAAGAGCGTCCATGGTAAAAAGTAACAACAACTGGGCGGAATTGGGGAAAAACCCCGATTTATGTTGTTAAATTCATGAGAAAATGGATAAATTTGGCCAAGTGATGAGATATTCCCAATTTAATATCTGTTCTATAAAATTCAGATATGGAATTGGTCGAATTTGAAGTCACAGTGAAGCCATGAAATTTGGATCGAGTTTTATAATTAAAATTCTCAATTCATGAATTGATTTTGGGAAAAATCTATTCCAGAAATGTCAACCCAAAACAATTTGTTTTTGCAGAGGTTGAATTGGTGTTATCGAGGTGAAATTGAATGATTTTCGTGGTTGCTAAGTTTCCATGGTGAATTGGGGAAAAAGTTAGGAAAAATCCCCAATCTCTACAACAGAATTCACGAGGAATTGATGTGCATAAAAAGGAATGTGCGTGGGTGGGCGCACTAAAAATGCATGTTGCACAGTAAAAGCTTGAGATATGTAAGAATTCAACACTGCGCAGAAAAATGTTAGTGTGCAGGTGTGCACGATAAAAATTGGACACCGCGCGGAAAAATGTTAGTGTGTATGTGTGTGCACTAAATTTTGGGCGTCGCATGGAAAAATGTTGGTGTGCAAGTGTGCACACTAAATTTTTGGCACCACACAGAAAAATAATAATGGCACGCGTGGTGTGCGTAGTGTTGGTAGAGTGCAGGGGAGTTTTGTTGGTGCGAGCGCAACGTGGGTATATGTTGTCACACGACAATTTAGTGAATGGTGCGTGCAAAGTATTGGTGCACGGTGAGATATACTAAACTCTGGCATGGTGCAACGCGTAGAGTATAATGCATGTGGAATATCAACGCGCGATACAAAAACTGCGCGCACCAACTATTAGTGCAAGAACCAAAACTATGCGTGGTGGATATTGGCGCATGACACAAAAGTGCGTGCAGTTATTGGCACGGCAAAGAAGTGATGCATAGTGGTTATAAGTGCGGGAAGCATGATTTACCTTGTGGTATTGTTGCACATGGTAAATATGGGGTGCACAAATTGGAATTTATGCACGCGAAGTCGTTTGAAGGGTGAACAACAACAGAAAACCAACGATTTTCTGCGACGTTTTATATCATTTGAACGTCATCTTTTTGCAGCGTGTTTTTGAGGCCCTTAAGAGCGTTTTTAGCGACTCAAAAGACACAAGATAGAGGTGTACTAAAGATACACTCTATCCCTATAGCTCAAATAAAATAGCTCAGAGAGGTCTTTCTAATTGTGTAAACCATTCATCAAACAGAGCTTTTATGAGAAAGTTACAGCACAAAAAGTGAAGGGTAAATTTTAAGACCCAACTAACTTCAAAGAGCCATAGCTTTCTGCTTCAGAATCATATTGAGGTGTAGGAGCAGTCAATGGAAATATATTGAGCCATAGAAGACAGTACCAGAGTTCAATCAAATTTATGGGCATGTTAATAATGTTTAATATGGAAAATAAGGTACATGTAGCATACCATTTATAATATGGTATTTCGGTCTAGAATTTCAGCAAGTCGTAACTAGCAACCAAGAACCTAGTGTAATGATCCCAAGCCAAATTTTTCGCTTGGAATCACCAACTACCACTGATTTTTTGATGTGCAGGTGTTTATTGAGTTATCCAGTTATTAAATAAATCCATACAAGATTCATCCAACACATGAAGATCACAATACATCCAAGATATAGAAGCACAAGCAAAGGTCTGACCTTTATTATGAGCAATATGGAATCAATACAATAGATAGCTGATCTGGAACAATCCTTTGATGGGTGGAAATACAATAGATATGAGATGCTACAAAATGCTCTGTTGATACAAAATAAGCCTCCAAAGGCTAGATAAGATATGAAGACCAATGCCAAGTGCCAAATCCCTCACTGCTGGAAGATGCCACGCTTTGCTGGATAATTGAAGATCCTCAACAATTCGGCCCTGGTGCCAAAGATGTCCAATCACCTCGAGAAAGATGAAAAACAATAGATCAGGTGATGGTAAGAACAACCCAGGTGCCCGAATCTCCAAATCCACTCTCAAACCCTATAGATCTGAACTCCTCCACTAAATGGTGTTGTTAAGGTCCTAACCCGCACATAGGTAGATCAATGTATTCGAATGTAATAAAAGCCAATATTAATAAGGCCTTCCAATAAAATAGAATAAGGCGGATGTAAGAAGACCTAATAGAAACTTCTGCTTCTAGAAGGATCTTCCTCTAGATGTTTCTCTTAATAGACATATTTAGTATAAATAAGGGTCGAGGGTATGAAAACCCTAGCTTGAAGATTATTGTAACAGAGCATTGCTTGATTGGAGGTTGCCCCCTCGAAGAGGCCTATGAAGATTTCTTTCTGAATCAAAGTGCTATTTCTATTGCTATTCTTATATCATTTCTGTGTTATTATGAATATTATGCTGGATATTTTACTGTTGTTCTGCCATTTCTAGCATTTTATTTTTTTTCTGCATATTTTATATATCTGGTGTCTTGTAAGTGGTATCAGAGCACTTTCCTTGAGAGAAATTGTGGGTATTTTTTTTCCAGGGTAGAGACGTATTCCGACGTCTTTAAGCCACATATATCTGTCGTTATGCGCATAAACCTGCGGTTGAGGGATTGATACATGCAAGAAATACAAGTGGTTCTTAAGCGCACATCTGTTGGCCACCCTTGTAACCCCTGTTGGCACCCCTTCAAGTGGTAGCGCATCAGACAACACCTGTGTATGGATCGGCCTAGATTTCCTGAAACCCTCTTTAGATAAACCTATCGGCCGCCGGATTGCTATAGTGTCACCGAGAACAACACTCGGGAAGATACTCTCTAGTACCTGGGTAGTCGAGTAGTATGACTAAGGGTACGGTCTATCCTCCTTAGTTAGTGCCCTGAGATATTGAGCTAAGTACTACTGTTGGACCCCGCACGTATATCAAAGAGCTATAGCACAGGGCAAACCCTTGTCTGTAGAACCCTTGAATACCTAACCCTTGGGGAACATAAACATAAACATAAACAAGATTAAGCCGTGAGGATCTATTGTCGGCATCTGTATTCGGTTGCCAAGTAAATACACATTTCTTTACGGTTAATCATTTGGGGGATTCCAGCACTACAACATTCTTGATTAAGTATAAACCCGCAAATGTAAAAAATAAAAATAAAAATAAAAAATGAGTGGAATTTTTTTTCACCATTATTTAGAGACCTATTCCATCAGATTCATCTCTTCTCCCTTATCACATTCATCCATATCATTTTTACTGCAAAATTTTTGACCCAACCAGCTCCCTTTTAGGTTCCACCCATCCTCGCAGCCCATACTCGTAGCCATGAACTAGAGTCTTGCTTCAACAGTTTGCAATCTAGTTTCCTTGAGACCAACAAGAAGTGCAACAACTTCAGTGCTACTATTGCCTCCGTTGATGCATCCATAAACACCACCATAAATGCATGCGTAAATGCTGCATTACGTGTAGTCCACAATGGCGGTAAACCACAGGCCCGACCACCGGCCATCTGTCTTTGCATCACTGCGTACCAAACTCAAGATCCCTCTAGGTGGCTCTTTCCTAATGCACATACAAAGATTGAAGGGGAAACTTCTTCCCATACCTTTCAACCACATCACTTTCAGCGGGACATCTCACGCCTTCCAGCGGTGGATGTAACCAAATTTGATGGTTGGGATTCTTGGTTGGGTCACCCAAATGGGTGTGTCTTCTCTCTCTACAACATTATAGATGACTTGGCCAAACTCGGTATGGTGTTTCTCCATCTAGATCAAGAATGTTGGCAATGGTAACAATGGAGAAAAAAATCCCGCCAACAGGGTATAATAACACCTTGGACCCAATTTGGGCTTGGCGCAGACTCTTTGGTACTGACACCAACCATTTGGGCGTTTGACAAAATTGAAACAATCAGACATAGTAGAGACTTCATAGCTACATTTTAGGCGGCTTTTCAGTGAGGGCATGTTGATGGTTTTCTTCGAGGGAGATGTTTTATCGGTGGCCTCAGGAGGGAGATTAGTTATGTCCTCATGGCTCAACCTACGACTTGGGTGGAGGCCACTAAAAAATATAAAAGAAACACAACAAATTGTTTCCTCTCAAAGCGTAAAGCCTTCCTTTATCCTAGTCCCTAAACGGTCAACCCCAATACTCCCCTCCACTAAGATAAAAATTGGTGGTGAAATGGATGAAGCATCCAACTCAAAGAGGCCTCTACTATAATTGACGATGAAAAATATTTCCCAGACCACAAATGTAAGGAACAAAATCTTTTTATGAGGGATATTGGGAAGGGATGTTGACCTCCCTTATTACTTTAGAGTCACCAATCAAGCGACATAAACCCTCCCTCCAGAGCCCTCCCAGAAGTGGGCTGATCATTTCCCTCAATGCTCTCGCAGAAGCTACTCTACCCCTAGGCCCTCAATTTAATGGGTTACATCAAGCACCAAAAGGTGTCATTACGGTTGATAGTGGTAGCACCCATAATTTTATTCCTTACACTTGTGCCCAAGAAACCCATTTACTACATCCATGTAACAATTTCCAAATCATGATTTCCAATGGTGGTTCTATGAAATGTGGAGACACACATTTTCAAAATGTCGTCTCGAAATTGGTGACTACCAACTAAAATCCATATGTTTTCTATTGACATGGTTTTACAGCATTGTGTTAGGTGCATATTGGCTAAGGACTTTGAGTGCCATTCTCATGGATTTCAAGGAACTAACCACCATTACAGTTCAACCAAGGCGACCACCAACATAAATTCAAAGGCATCACTCTTGGTCTTTGAGGTCATCAGTTCTCATCACATGGAAAAATGCTCCAAAAAGGTCATTCACAGGGTGTCGGTACGCAACTCCATGTACAAAGCCATGAGAGACACCCCGGTGCCCAAGACCTCCAAGCCCTCCTTTCTAAACCTTGATATTGGTATTTTCCACTCCCAAGGACTCCCTCTTCCCGTGATTGACAGATCACTCCATTCCCCTTGTCCCAGGAAGCCTTCCCCAATATACATCCATATCGCCAACTGCGCCAAAAATGAAATTGAAGAAAATGGTCCAGGAACCCCTTATTGCCGGCGTCATCCATCCCAGTACGAGCCATTACTCCTCCGTGCGTCCATAGTGCTGGCGAAGAAATAATAAGGTTCTTGGAGAATGTGTCCCGACTTCCACATGCTCTCCAACAAGCTGACCATCAAGAGACAAATTTCCCATTCTTTTCACTGATGATCTCTGGATGAATTGAGTGGCAGCCAATTCTTTACCAAACTTGATCTTCGCTCGAGGTATTGCCCGGTCTGATGAAGGGGCTGAGCATTCCCAAGACCCGCTTCGCTCATAGGGGCCACTATGAGTTTTTAGTCGTGCCATTTGGCTTGTGCGTCCCCTCCACCCTTCAGTCCCTCACTTAGACCATGTCTTCCCGCCCCTTTTCTCCAGAGGCCATTTTGTCTTAGTTTTCTTTGATTAGTATCCTCATCTATAGAAAAACCCTAGACAAACCATGCCTCCTTAATGGATCCAAGTTCTCAGCACCTCTGTTTCATTTCTGTGATTAAATGTTAACTTTTGGTGCCTCAGTAGAAGATACTTAGGTCATCTAATTGGGAAAGGATGGCGTCGAGGTGGACCCAAAAAAGATTGAGCTATGAATAGCCCTTAAAGACTCTCAAAAGCTTGCATTGGATTTTTGGGCCTCCGCGAGTGCATATGAGTTCGTTGTTAAGAACCTCACCGAATTACTTGACACCTCGACTCTCCTAAAATGAACTCTTTCACTTGGACTTTTACTTAAATTTCTCAAAGCTTTTCAAACCTTGAAGGCGACCATGTTCACCACTCGGTTACGGCCCCTTCCAGAACTTCACAAAGACCTTTGTGTTGGAATGTGACCTTCGGGGAAAGGTCGATCTTGTCTTATGTAAGAGGGTCATTGGATTCAATCACTAGCAAGCAATTGTCTTAAAGGAATCTTGGCAAACCATTTATGAAAAACAAATGTTTCTGGCCCTTCCCGACTTCACAAAGACCTTTGTGTTGGAATGTGACGCCTCAGGGAAAGGAATCGATGTTGTCATTATGTAAGAGGGTCGACCGTTGGCCTTCACTAGCAAGCAATTGTCTTAAAGGAATCTTGGCAAACCCATTTATGAAAAACAAATGTTGGTGATTCTACATGCCGTTGATTTGTGGTGTCCTTATCTCTTGGGGCAACGCTTCCAAATTAAGACCGACCATCAAAGCCTCAGGTACTTTCTGGAACAACACATTTCCTCCCAGGAACAACAAAAATGGGTGACTAAGCTCTTTGGATATGATTATGAGATCATTTACAAGAAGGGAAAAGACAATGTCGTGGCAGATGCACTGTCCTGGAAATATGAAGATGAAGGATCCCTTTTTTCTCTTTCCTTCATTATACCCGATTGGGTCCAAGCTGTGCACCAGGAATGGCTTCAAGATACCAAAAGTTCGCATTTGATCCAACAACTGCAGAACAAGGCTCCGGCTCCCCTAGGGTACTCCTGGCTCCAGGATGAGCTTTGATACAAAGGCCACTTGTATTTAAGTAAACAATCCAAGCTCAAATCCATGGTGCTTTCTAAGCTTCATGCTACACCCACAGCGGGGCACTCGGGGTTCACCAAAACATATGATCGAGTCAAACGTTCTTTTTTCTGGGATGGTATGAAATAGGACCTCCGTAATTTTGTCACTGAATGTGAGGTGTGTCAACGCAACAAGGGAGAAATAGTCAAATCCCCAGGCACCCTCCAACCGCTTCCGATTCCCCCTACTATTTGGAAGGATATCTCTATGGAATTTATTACAGGCTTACCCAAATCGGGGAATAAATTAGTCATAATGGTGGTGGTAGATTGCCTTTCCAAGTATGCTCATTTTTTCGCTCTTCACCACCCATTTACTGCATCCATGGTGGCTCAAAATTTCATGGACCAGGTCTTCAAGCTTCATGGCATGCCACACTCTATTGTTTTTTATCGAAACCCAACTTTCACAAGCAATTTTTGGCAAGAACTGTTTAAGCTACAAGGCACACAATTGTATCTCATCTCAGCTTATCATCCCCAGATGGATGGTCAAACGAAAGTTGTCAACAAGTGTTTGGAAACATATCTGAGGTGATTTGCCTTTGAAAAACAACACCAGTGGGCTCAATGGTT
>SNQJ01S0034864.1:48789-64251 GCA_010110895.2 Picea sitchensis | reverse complement strand
AATGGGGGGGGGGTCCGGAATAGTGTGGCGTGAAGTGGGCCCCCTCCTGTCCTATCGACTATCGTGTCGCACTTTCCCCTCTGCCACCTGCACTCCACTTAATCGTGCGACTGGGCCTATTCTCATTGGCTGTTCTCTAGCCCTGTCGGGGTTCGACGGTTGCAAAGTCGAACGGTTTGACATTACCGTAGCGCCGAGACGCGAAATTAAAAAGACACTGCATTTATTTGAACTGTGATCGTGACCCGCGATCACCTGGGAACAGAGAGAGAAAGAAGGATCCAGCTTACGCTGGTCCTCCATGGATATTTAGGGGTTCTGATTTGGCAGAGGACCAGAAAAATCCGATTTAGGTAGTGGGTATGTGACAATGACCCTTTCCCTTAATTGTAGATGATGTCTTCTCTAGCATAATGCACCCTCACTGGCTGTAACAAAGCCAAGAATTTGACCTACAATAAGATAAACTCTAAACCATTGAAACCAACTTCCAAAATGTAGATCAGGGGATAGAAAACCACTATGATGAATATCCAATTTGTTGGTAGTGATCTCCCACTCCAAGTCACTAGATCCACTAAGAACAGTCTGCCCTACTTCTCAGGAATTACACCCAACTCCACAAATAAATAAATATGAACTCTAAACTCCCAAGAGAAGATGAAAACCTATAGATATGAATATGTATGGTCATGGAAAGTGATCAATTGTAAGTTTCATGTAGATATGAAACCTCCCAATCAATGGCTCTAAATATAAGTGTGCCATCCTCGGGAATTTCGCCCCACTGAGAGCAATGGTGAATATGGCATGAGAAACCTCCACAAAATAGTGAGAAAAGTCACCCTGGTGATAGCTAACACCTCTGAAGTGAGATCTCTCTCAGATCCAATGTCTAAAGTACTCCATGAACTCCTCTCTCGTGAACAATGCACCCTAGCTCTATAAAAAGACTACAAAACTACACCCTGCTTCCACAACTACTCCTGAAACTGAATAGAACCTGAGCTAGAATGGCGAGGGAGGAATATTTCACCTCCTTGGCCAAGATTGGATTAGGAAAGGTGGAATATTTCACCACCAAGCTGATCTCTAGGGTTTGTTCAGTAAAAACCCTCAAAACCCCCAAGTATCATGGGATCTCTAGCAAGAAGCCAGACATCAAAATGATAATCAACATAATGGGAGAATAAAAGCCCCTATCTCTCTTTTATACTCCTATTCACCTTTTCTCCCCAAGTGACTTTTAATTTAAGTTTTAATATTTCTTCATAAATTCACTTTATCAATTAATTAACCTTTTTTTTCCTATTAAAAGTGATTAATTTTCCCTTGTGGCTTCTTCAGCCACTGGAAGTCACTTTTCATCATCTTATCCTGTAGAGATTTTCTTCCCGATTCCGATGAGATATTACACTAAGGGGTTTCTTCAAGTATTATGCCCAAAATGACCTCCTTAGTGAATTTAATTAAAATATGGTCCATAATAACTCAAAATTACGGAAATCATCGGAATGCAACGAAACCAAAGACACATTGTGCAGAATGGATCTTGATGATGAATAAAGGTAAATAAACCAATTTGGGCCCCACAAAACTCCTCCAAACTCTTTGATCTCTCTGATGTTTCAGTCTCACCCCTCTGACCTGGTGTGGACTCAAACCTCCTAAAGTGAATCTCATTGCATAATAAGGGAATCCAAAAATGGGAACATTACAAGTATATTGATAAAGAGTTAAATTTTGTGACATTTTACGGGCCATATCACAAAACAAAGGACCATTAGCTAAAGATTTTTAACAACACTAGTTTTGGAGCTCAATTAGCGGGTGGAGAATATGTAAACCTCATGCTATGGAGATTGTGAGATATAGGGGAATGAAGGGAGACTTGATATGTTGGAAGGACTCTTCCAACATCTCTTTGAAAAAAAAAAGTATATGTAGAGCCAATAGATCTAAAGCCTACACGGAGAAAAAATGAGCATGCATAATAGACATAATTAAGATATTGGACATATTTATTTTATCATATGAGATTTTGATAGAAGTAGGGAAGTTTAGAGCATGGGTTGAGGTTGAAGGGACCTCATATCATCTCCCCATTCTTGTCCAATTGGAATATGTTTCTAGATAACTTCCATCACCCTTCACATTTAATGTCTTCTGGTTTGATAATGAAGAATATAGAGATATGGTCATAAACGAATGAAATCACTATGATCTGTGCTTAGGAGATTATGTAATGATAGCCTTCTAAAATAATCTAAAATGAATCAAATCACTTACCAAAGAGTGGGTTAAAAACCATAATGTTTAAATAAAGATCAAGTTGGAGGAGGTAGAGGATAAGATATATTCTTTATATGATAACTTTAATGTGAGAATATTATCTTAAAAACACTTTAGATTAAACTAGAAAAGGAGAAAGGAGAAAGGAAGAAACTATTGTCATATGACTAGTCTTATCGGAGGCATACAAGCATATTCATATGGATCAAGTAGGGTGATGAAAACACTAATTATTTTCATAGGTACACGCGAAGGCCAATAACACTATCTATGTAATACATGAAAAAAATGTGAATGTACACATAGGGCGTGATAGAATTGTGAGGACTACCTTAGATCACTACAAGAAAATATAGAAGACCCTAGTTAGACACAAGTAGAAGAAGAATAAATAAAATATGTTCTAAACTGTTTTATGAAGGACAATGCTCTTAAAATAGATGGATAACCCATGAAGTTCTTTAGAAGATTTTATGAGGAGTTAGGGAAGGATATGTTATCCATGGTAGAGGAATCTAGGAGGCATGGGAATATTTATCGTCCCCTCAATTTTTATTTTGTGAAAAACATACCCAAAATGTGTAATCCTCCTACCTTTGAGTCTTTTAGACCCATGTCAATATGCAACTGCTTATACAAGATTATTAAAAATTTATCTCAAGATGATTAAAATCAATCTTGTCCTAAGTCATCCGGGAAATAGTTTGGATTCCTAGAAGGAATATTGATAGTTAATGCAGTAGGGTTGGCTCAAGGAACATTGCACTCCATGAATTGTTTTTCTACTTTCATCATTAATTATAATTTTTGAAGGCATATGATAGGGTAGAGTAGAAATTCATGAGAATTATTATGATGCATATTGAATTTAATTTAAATGTTATAAATTTGATTGAAGCATGTTGTTATTTTGAGTCTTATGTCCTCTTGATACATGAAGAAATAACCCAACTCTTTAATCCTTCCAGGGGTCTAAGACAATGGTGCATGTATCTCTGCTTCTATTTCTTTTGGTTGTTGATGGTTTGATAAGTTGTTGATCTATTTTCCCGTCAAGGGAAAATAACCAACATTGAGAGTCTATCTTTTTCCCCAAAACATTTTCTCTCAATGTTGGTTCCTTTCCCTTGATAGGAAAAGAGATCAACATTTTTGGTGACTCCACTAGGGAAATGAGATTCATATTGGGGAGCGAGATTCATACCGGGGAGAAAGATTCATTATCAAGAATTATGATACTTTTCTTTAGGGTAAAAAATAACCCAATTCTTTAACCCTTCCAGGGGTCTAAGGCAAGGGTGTGTGTGTCTCCACTTCTATTTATTTTGGTTGTTGATGGTTTGAGAAGTTGTTAATCTCTTTTCCTGTCAAGGGAAAAAATCCAACATTGAGAGTCTTTCTTGTTCCCCTCAAGATTTTCTCTAAATGTTGGTTCTTTTCCCTTAACAAGAAAATAGATCAACATTTTTTGTGACTTCACTTGGAAAACGAGATTCATGTTGGGGAATGTGATTCATACTTAGGAGAAATACTCATTTTCAAGAAATCTGATACTTTTATGGCTCCAATTGTGGGACAACGACCCCCTGTGGGTTGTTGAGAACACCATACCAAGACTAGATGCCTTATCCATTGGGATATGGAGTCATCCCCAAGCCATTATATTGATCCAACAAATGTTTATTAGGAAAACTTTACTAAAAGAACAAAATTATATACCTGAGAAAATAAAAATCTACCTATCCTAACCTACTTGGAGAGAAGGGATACTTTCAAGTGTAATTAGACTTTCAATGTAACCATGTACATAACCAACTCATCTGATTACTCCCAACCATGATTGAGAGTGTTGTTTCATTGGCCATGTTCTGGAGACATTCTCCCATCATACAATGACCATGCTGCCATGGTGAGGCTAAATAATAAATTGTTGTTGAACATTTGTGGAGTACTGTAGAGTTGTGTTTTGTTGTTCACTAATAATCTCATTGTCTTCAAAAATAAAATATACCACCCATGGAACCTCTTGTTGCAAATGCCTTTTTTCTTTTGATGTTGGTAATATTTCTTCTTCATTAAACTTTATTCCATATGAGAAATCAATAGCTTGAAAGTTTAATGTAAAGTGATAACTTTTATCATCGTTTTTGTTGGTTTTGTGTTGACATGCCTCTTTCATCTTTGTATAAACCAGTTGTGGTGATTGAGAACCCACTGCAACATTTTCACCGTGACCATATTGAATGAAATCTTCATATGCATATAGTGGAGGTTCATCAAATCCGTCCTTAAACTCATTGTCAGCGTTAATCTCAGTTAGACATATGGAGGTCAATTTCCCTCCACATGGAACATGTAGAGGATGATTTTATTCTTGAATTGAGACATTAGAGTTCTCACTTTAAAAGCTTCCTTAGGAACATAATTTGATGTAGATAAATTTTCACATCTTTCATATGATTTCTCTTCTAAATCCTTTTATCCATGTTACGGTAACCCATTATTGGAAAGTTCAAAAGATCAACATCACTTTCATGAATATTTTCTTCAATGACCTAAGCTTGTTGCATCAACCTTTCCAGCTTCACATTCCTTCTTGCTTCAATAAAATTTCAGATTCACGTACAAAGCATTTCCTGCACTTGATAAAAATGATGAAATCGTTTTGGAAACATTTCTTGAGGGAATCTCATGAAAGATTTTTTTCATAAATATGGAAGTAAAATATTTGATTATCTCTTTCTCATTGGTCGGATTTGAACAAACTTCAAGAGAAAATAATATGGATATATCCTTGGGAGATATTTCTCGACAAATAAATTTGCTAACATGTCCCAACTAGTGATGGTTCCAGACAACAATGAATAAAACCATTCACTAGCATTTCCTTTAAATTGAGAATAACAATCAACATGAAACATCATTTTCAACCACATTATAAATATCATAGACACTATCAAATTTAACCAAATCTTCTTTTGCATCCTCACGGAAGTATTTCCAGAGAACATGGGAAACTTGTCCATGGTAATATTTGGCAAGGTATGAACCTCTCCTTGCAAATCGAGGAGACCTTTGTGCAACCATTTCTTTCTTTGATAATCTTCTCCCTTTACTGTAACTTGAACAACTTTTGTTGGGATTGGTGTGGAAGGCTCAATATCATCACAACATGAAAGAAACTCTTTGGTATACAAAGATAATAAGTGTAGAAAACCAAATTCAAGAGACAATGAGATAAAAGATGCAAATCAAACCCTTGTATTAGTCGAATATTCAAAATAAAGAAAACAATATTCACTTGCCTCTTAAAGGGTGGGGGAGACCTTTCGAAAGGTTCATTTAATAATACTTGACCACAAAAAAGTGCTTAGATTCCTAGCTCTTTAAATATGTACTCAAATAGAAAAATCATAACTACTTATGGTCCATGATTAATGAGTATTAATACCTAGTGGGCCTTATTTAATAAGAGGAGGACCGGTTTACATCAAATAACTATTCCTCATCGACGGACCTTATTCAAAGAAGATGGTCACATACATTAGTTAAGTAACTCCTAGATAGCCTAAAGTAGGAAGGTTAGCATAACACCCTAACAATAAAACATTATAATGAAATTGAATTGAAATGTGATCATTTTAAAAAAAAACTCAAGGGGAGAGAGACCCTAGGATCTAAATAACATGAGTTGACATCCTCACAAAAGCTTTGGGGAGAGGAAAGTTTGAGCCTTTGAGGTATCTTGGTGGTGAGAAAGATTTTCCTCGGTAAGAGGGAGTATTGAATTAAATTAATAAAGTACCAAGGCAAGTGTTTCTCATCCTTAGGCACCTAAGGGGTGAGAAGTGCCTAATCATGGTTCCTAATACATTAATTTCTTGAGATATGAAATTAAATGAGACATTTTGAAAGTCAAATGGGAAATGGGTGAGTGAAAAGTCATTTCATCCTCGATACAATACAATCTATCCTCGATCGTTAGATTAGATGTCTCTTCACTAGCCTAGCATGAGGTAAAATTAGGTAAAGGGCACCCCATTCACTTGGTAGTCTTCTTGATGTGATTTTGAGAGAGCAAGCAAAGAGGAGTCAAGTTGAGCAGAGAAACAACGAATTGTAGCAAGTGTTACAAGGAGTAGCAGTAGTGATATAGAGAGTTGCAACAGTGTTACAACGAGTTGCAACAGTGTTACAATGAGTAGCAACAAGGTAACAATGAGTAGCAGAAGGGAGAAAGTTGACACACATAGTTGAAGAGGGGCCGATTACAATGAGTATTGGGCCAGGTACCGCCCTGGAAATTTTGGTAGGGTCACCCTGTGAGAGGATTAGCCTGAGAGGAAATTGAGGAGGGTTAGTACACGCACATTTTCCTAGGCATGTTTAGCATAGAAATCAAGGCACTCGACATGAATTTATGGAAAATAGCAGGTTGTGATGATTTTTGGAACAATAGTACCACAATAAATGGGTGACAGGTCATCGCAATACATTTCTTTGTACATAAATCGAGGAGTTGTTTAGCACACATGTTGAGGTTGTGTGTGGGCACATAAATAGAGATAAGTTTGTGTATTAATTTCTGAAGAAGACTATTTGCCAAAAATTCTTTCTCTGATCTCTGAAAATAATAAAAATCCCCTCTCTCCCTAGTTTTCCCCTTGTGGGTTTATCCAGGGTCAAAGTTAGACCAAAAAAATCTCTGAGTATTAATTTTTTGGGTGTGTTTATTTCTATGTTTTTGTTGTGGCAGACTTCATGTGTTTTGTTCATGAGCATTTTAATTTCACAACTAACTAATTTGCATCCCTAAATTTGAGAGTAATGGGTTGGGCATTAAACTATGTGTCTCATTGAGACTGGAAACTAGATTAGGGTCTGAAATTTCTACATGTTAACATCTAAAAAGTGTTCACTTGTGACATTTGCACAAGTTCATCAAAATACACCATCAAATAACATGTTTTTCACCCATTTCACCACATTCTTCACCTCCACTAGACCTCTAAAAACGACTTCCAAACAAACTTGGATTTGGACCCATTAGGGATAACACACTTTTTATCCCTAATAAGTGTGTTGGCTAGCGTAGAAAGTTTCCCCAAAACTTGCATTGGCCCATGAGCTAATTTTGACTATTTTGGTTGAATTTGCCAAAAATGAAAATTAGTTATATGTGGGCATTTCTAAACCCTATTTTTTATTCTTAGCCTTGATTTGTTCAATTAAGCATTATTTTTTATGACCATGTCAAGGGAGTTTAACCACTACTTTTCTTATAAGTAAAGGCTTGAGGTCTCTCCATTCATTATCCATCCACATATAGTAGGTATATGTTGCTAAAATTGCTCCAAAAATCTTGAGGACTCCATCGTCTTGATAGTATTTTTAGAACTCCATGTTATTTGAAACCAATGAGAGGGGATCAACATACACCGTGGAAGGCAAAGGAATCTCCCAAGGAGGAAACCCGACAGCCACCTCTTCAACATATTTTTCTCCACATGTGACATTGTATAGGCTGTCCATTAGATATGAAGTAATTATTTACAATCTTTAAATCAGTCTATTCATTTATATGTATATATTAGGGCCTAAACTAGGGAAAATCTCTTTTGAAATGTAATTTTTTCATGTTTGTCTCTATCTAAGTAAGAACCCTTAGATTTGGAAAATTGTACACCTTTGCTACAATTTTCTACCAATCGTCCGAACAACTCCACTAAGGGTTTTCATCAATAATATGATCGATGAAAAGACATCAGGTAATTGTCTTTTGGACAAACCACGAGGTTCTATCCTTCATGGATGGATTCTCAACATATCACCAAATCAGAATTGAATGCAGCCTCAGAACCAATACAAATTCCTTCTCCCACTACATGGGGCACCTTTGTGTATAAGGTTATGCCATTTTAGTTAAAGAATGTTGATGCCATTTCCCATCATACCATTATTATATTGTTTTCCTTGGCTTGGTTCACCTTTTCTTGGCCTATCTCGAAGATCTCACTGCTCACTCTCATAATAAAGGTCACAACACTTAGAATATAACATTGTGCATTCATATCTAATCAAGCATGCGTACTCATATGTAAATAAAGATTGGCACTCCATGTTTAAAGTCATATTTTCGTAACAAAAACTACTTCCATAGTGCATATGTATATGTCCATGTATATAAAACGTCAAAACATCATAATAGTTTTGCATATGTTTAGAGTCCACTACTCTAATTGTTTTAGATGGAGGCTCCTGAGCCTTTAATGGAGACCATACTTACAGAATATCATGGACAACTAACTTTCCATTGTTGGTCTCTATAGAAGTGGGCACCGATCAGGTGGTGCCCCTATACACGTTGTTGCATAAGCATCATCTAACTTGTGCCACCCATGTTTTGATAGTTCGGTAAATAGTAGGGAAAACCTCTTTCTTCGATCCTCCAAGAGTTGGTTACTATCCAGTCTCAGCCTAGACCCCGATGACCCAGGATCAACAAACTCTACTCACGTATAATGATAGTCGGTATGCTCTGTCGACATCATCCTCATAGGAGGGGTAACTCTAGATCTTCTTGATAATTCATCCCTTATCATCCCCTCGTAGGGATAGTCCTCAATATGTAGTGAGAATTGATCACAATGAGCAAACAAATTTGTCCAAATCATTCAAAATTTTGTTTTTAAATATTAAATTATTCACAGTTAAAAATAATATGTTAATTTAGAACTTTAATTTTTTTAAACTGATATGTAAATTATACTAGTGACATAGGTTTAAAGGGTTTAAATTCTTTTAACATTATTGAGAAGGTTAATTTCAAAAATTTTAAGACAATTCCAAAATTTGATAAGACAATTCCACAATATGATAAGTTACCTAAGCTACATGATCAAAAGGTTATAGCATAAGGAGTGGTTCATCATACATCTTGAGGTTAGGTCAAAAGTATTAAAGGTAAAGTTTCATAAACAAAATTTCCAACAAATGGAAACTCGACTTCCAACAATTCCAGCCAATGCAACTCGACTTCAATATAGATTCCAACTAGATTTAAAAACAATTTTCATCATCAGACTAACTATCTTCTCCAACGTGGAGGAGATAACCCTGTCCATATACAGTACGCTTACAGCGTATATAGTCGAACATGTCATGTTGATGCAAACGAAATTTACTACATTTGTGTTATAGTGCTCATATAACCTTGCTAAACACAACTACACAAGACCTTGGTTAGACACAAGTAGAAAAAGAATAAATAAAAGATGTTCTAAACTATTTTACAAAGGACAATGCTCTTAAAATAGATGGATAACCCATGAAGTTCTTTAGAAGATTTTATGAGGAGTTAGGGAAGGATATGCTATCCATGGTAGAGGAATCTAGGAGGCATGGGAATGTTGCTCGTCCCCTCAATTTTATTTGTGAAAAACATACCCAAAATGGGTAATCCTCCTACCTTTGAGTCTTTTAGACCCATGTCAATATGCAATTGCTTATACAAGATTATTAAAAAATTATCTCAAGATGATTAAAATCCATCTGGTCCTAAGTCATCTTAGGGAAATAATTTGGATTCCTAGAAGGAATATTGATATTTAATGGAGTAGGGTTGGCTCAAGGAACATTGCACTCCATGATTTTTTTTTTCTACTTTCATCATTAATTATAATTTTTGAAGGCATATGATAGGGTAGAGTAGAAATTCATGAGAATTATTATGATGCATATTGAATTTAATTTAAATGTTATAAATTTGATTGAATCATGTTGTTCTTTTGTGTCTTATGTCCTCTTGATACATGAAGAAATAACCCAACTCTTTAAGCCTTCCAGGGGTCTAAGACAATGGTGCATGTATCTCTGCTTCTATTTCTTTTGGTTGTTGATGGTTTGAGAAGTTGTTGATCTCTTTTCCCGTCAAGGGAAAATAACCAACATTGGGAATATTTCTTGTTCCCCAAAACGTTTTCTCTCAATGTTGGTTCTTTTCCCTTGATAGGAAAAGAGATCAACTTATTCAATGACTCCACTAAGGAAATGAGATTCATGTGGGAGCGAGATTCATGCAGGGAGACAGATTCATTATCAAAATTATGATAGTTTTTCTTTAGGGTTAAGAAATAACCCAACTCTTTAATCCTTCCAGGGGTGTAAGGCAAGGATGCATGTGTCTCCACTTCTATTTCTTTTGGTTGTTGATGGTTTGAAAAGTTGTTAATCTCTTTTCCTGTCAAGGGAAAACATCCAACATTGAGATTCTTTCTTGTTCCCCTCAAGATTTTCTCTAAATGTTGGTTCTTTTCCTTTAACAAAGAAAGAGATCAACATTTTGGTGACTTCAATTGGAAGCGAGATTCGTGTTGGGGAATAGAGGATTCATACTTAGGAGAAGAGACTCATTTTCAAGAGAAATCGTGCTGAAAACCAATTGTGGGACAACGAACCCATGTGGGTTGTTGAGAACACCATACCAAGACTAGATGCCTTATCCATTGGGATATGGAGTCATCCCAAACCATTATTTCGATCTAGAAAATTATTATTAGGTAAACTTTATTGAAAGAACAAAATTATATACATGAGAAAATAAAATCTACCTATCCTAACCTACTTGGAGAGAAGGAATACTTTCGAGTGTAAGTAGACTTCCAATGTAACCATGTACATAACCAACTCATCTAATTAATCCCAACTATGATTGAGAGTGTTGTTTCATTGGCCACGTTCTAGAGACATTCTCCCATCATACAATGACCATGCTACCATGGTGAGGTTGCAAAAATAATAAATTTTTGTTGAACATTTGTGGAGTACTGTAGAGTTGTGTTTTGTTATTCACTAATAATCTCATTGTCTTCAAAAATAAAATATACCACCCATGGAACCTCTTGTTGCAAATTCCCTTTTTCTTTTGATGTTGGTAAGACTTATTCTTCATTAAACTCTATTCCATACAAGAAATCAATAACTTGGAAGTTTAATGTAAAGTGATCACTTTTATCATCGTTTTTGTTGATTTTGTGTTGACATACCTCTTTCATATTTGTATACCAGCTGCGGCCATTGAGTACCCACCATTTGTATAAACCATATGTGGCCATTGAGAACCCACCACCACATTTTCACCATGACCATATTGAATGAAATCTTCATTTACATATAGTGGAGGTTCTTCAAATCTGTCCTTAAACTTATTGTCAACGTTAATCTCAGATTGAGCATATGGGAGGTCAGAATTTCCCTCCCATGGAACATGTAGAGGATGATTTTATTCTTGAATTGAGACATTAGGGTTCTCACTTTAAGCTTCATGAACATAATTTGATGTAGATAAATTTTCACATCTTTCATATGATTTCTCTTCTAAATCCTTTTCTCCATGTTCTGGTAACCGTATTGGAAGGTTTAAGAGATCAACATCGCTTTCATGAATATTTTCTTCAATGACCTAAGCTTGTTGCATCAACCTTTCCAGCTTCACATTCCTTCTTGCTTCAATAAAAAATTCAGATTCACATGCAAAGCATTTTCATAGCAGCCAAAAATGATGAAATCGTTTGGAAACATTTCTTGAGGAATCTCATGAAAGATTTTCATAAATATGGAAGTAAAATATTTGATTGTCTCTTTCTCATTGATCTGGATTTGAACAAACTTCAAGAGAAAATAATATGGATATATCCTTGGGAGATATTTCTCGACAAATAAATTTTCTAACATGTCCCAACTAGTGATGGTTCCGGGCAGCAATGAATAAAACCATTCACTAGCATTTCCTTTTAGAGGTAAGAATAACAATCAACATGAAACACCATATTCAACCACATTATAAATATCATAGACACTATCAAATTTAACCAAATGCTTCTTTGCATCCTCTGAAGCATTTCCAAAGAACATGGGAAACTTGTCCATGGTAATATTTGGCAAGGTATGAACCTCTCCTTGCAAATCGAGGAGACCTTTGTGCAACCATTTCTTTCTTTGATAATCTTCTCCCTTTACTGTAACTTGAACAACTTTTGTTGGGATTGGTGGGGAAGGCTCAATATCATCACAACATGAAAGAAACTCTTTGGTATACAAAGATAATAAGTGTAGAAAACCAAATTCAAGAGACAATGAGATAAAAGATGCAAATCAAACCCTTGTATTAGTCGAATATTCAAAATAAAGAAATCAATATTCACTTGCCTCTTAAAGTGGGGAGACCTTTCACTGAAAAAAGTTCCAAATACAACAATACTTGACAAAAAAAATTGTAGATTCCTAGCTCTTTAAATATGTACTCAAATAGAAAAATCATAACTACTTATGGTCCATGATTAATGAGTAATAACCACCTAGTGGGCCTTATTTAATAAAGAGGACCCGTTTACATCAAATAACTATTCACTCATATCTAATGGACCTTATTCAAAGAAGATGGTCACATACATTAGTTAAGTAACTCCTAGATAGCCTAAAGTAGGAAGGTTAGCATAACACCCTAACAATAAAACATTATAATGAAATTGAATTGTTGTTGACATTTAAAAAAAAACTCAAGGGGAGAGAGACCCTAGGATCTAAATAACATGAGTTGACATCCTCACAAAAGCTTTGGGGAGAGGGAAATTTGAGCCTTTCAGAGATAATCTTCGGGTGGTGAGGAACACTTTCCTCGGTAAGAGGGAGTGTTGAATTAAATTAATAAAGTACCAAGGACAAGTGTTTCTCATCACTTAGGCACCTAGGGGTGAGAAAGTGTCCAATGTGGTCCCTAGTGCATTAATTTCAGGAGATATGAAATTAAATGAGACATTTTGAAAGTCAAATGAAATGGGTGAGTGAAAAGTCATTTCATCTCAGCCATTTGTCTAATCTATCCTCGATCGTTAGATTAGATGTCTCTTCACCTTCCTGCATGAGGTCAAATTAGGTAAAGGGCACCCCATTCACTTGGTAGTCTTCTTGATGTGATTTTGAGAGAGCAAGCAAAGAGGAGTCAAGTTGAGCAGAGAAACAACGAATTGTAGCAAGTGTTACAAGGAGTAGCAGTAGTGATATAGAGAGTTGCAACAGTGTTACAACGAGTTGCAACAGTGTTACAATGAGTAGCAACAGAGTAACAATGAGTAGCAACAAGGAGAAAGTTGACACATAATTCGAAGAGGACAGTACAATGAGTATTGGACCGTACCATACAAATTTTGGGCAGGTCTTACAACAGAAAGTTGGCACAGAAATTGAGGAGGTTAGCTGCACATTTTTCTAGGCATGTTTGGCATAGAAATCGAGGCACTCAACTGCCATTAATTTATGGAAAATAGCAACAGTTGACAGTAATGATTTTTGAGACAATAGTACCACAATAAATGCAGTGACAGTCATACACAATACATATTTCTTTGCACAAAAATCGAGGAGTTGTTTAGCACACATGTTGAGGTTGTGTGTGGGCACATAAATAGAGATAAGTTTGTGTATTAATTTCTGAAGAAGACTGTTGTAAGAAATTCTTTCTCAGATCTCTGAAAATAATAAAAAATCCCCTCTCTCACTGGTTTTCCCCTTGTGGGTTATTCCAGGGTCAAAGTTAGACAAAATCTCGGAGTATAAATTTTTTGGGTGTGTTTATTTCTATGTTTTTGTTGTGGCAGACTTCATGTGTTTTTTGTTCATGAGCATTTAATTTCCTGCTAACTAATTTGCATCCTAAATTTGAAATGTGGGTTGGGCATTAAACTATGTGTCTCATTGAGACTTGAAACTAGATTGGGGTCTGAAATTTCTACATGTTAACATCTAAAAAGTGTTCACTTGTGACATTTGCACAAGTTCATCAAAATACACCATCAAATAACATGTTTTTCACCCATTTCACCACATTCTTCACCTCCACTAGACCTCTAAAAACATTTGAAGCAAACATGGATTTGGACCCATTAGGGATAACACACTTTTTATCCCTAATAAGTGTGTTGGCTAGCGTAGAAAGTTTCCCCAAAACTTGCATTGGCCCATAAAAACTACAATTTTGACTATTTTTGGTTGGAATTTCCAGAAAATGAAAGTAGTTATGAGTAGACGCTTTAAACCCTAATTGTTATTCTTAGCCTTGATTTGTTCAATTAAGCATTATTTTTTATGACCATGTCAAGGTGTTTAACCACTACTTTTCTTATAAGTAAAGGCTTGAGGTCTCTCCATTCATTATCCATCCACATATAGTAGGTATATGTTGCTAAAATTGCTCCAAAAATCTTGAGGACTCCATCGTCTTGATAGTATTTTTAGAACTCCATGTTATTTGAAACCAATGAGAGGGGATCAACATACACCGTGAAAGGCAAAGGAATCTCCCAAGGAGGAAACCCGACAGCCACCTCTTCAACATATTTTTCTCCACATGTGACATTGTATAGACTGTCCATTAGATATGAAGTAATTATTTACAATCTTTAAATCAGTCTATTCATTTATATGTATATATTAGGGCCTAAACTAGGGAAAATCTCTTTTGAAATGTAATTTTTCATGTTTGTCTCTATCTAAGTAAGAACCCTTAGATTTGGAAAATTGTACACCTTTGCTACAATTTTCTACCAATAGATTGACAACTCCACTAAGGGTTTTCATCAATAATATGATCGATGAAAAGACATCAGGTAATTGTCTTTTGGACAAGCCCTGAGGTTCTATCCTTCATGGATGGATTCTCAAGATATAACCAAATCTAAATCTGAATCTGGCCTCAAGACCAATACAAAATTTCCTTCTCCACTACATGGGGTACCTTTGAGTATAAGGTTATGCCATTTTAGTTAAAGAATGTTGATGCCATTTCCCATCATGCCATGTTATATTGTTTTCATGACTTGGTTCACCTTTTCTTGGCCTATCTCGAAGATCTCACTGCTCCTTCAAATAAAAGGTCACAACACTTAGAATATAACATTGTGCATTCATATCTAATCAAGCATGCGTACTCATATGTAAATAAAGATTGGCACTCCATGTTTAAAGTCATATTTTCGTAACAAAAACTACTTCCATAGTGCATATGTATATGTCCATGTATATAAAACGTCAAAACATCATAATAGTTTTGCATATGTTTAGAGTCCACTACTCTAATTGTTTAGATGGAGGCTCACGAGCTAATGGAACCATGCC
>SNQJ01S0034864.1:17847-48739 GCA_010110895.2 Picea sitchensis | reverse complement strand
GTATAATTTTTTGGGTGTGTTTATTTCTAAGTTTTTGTTGTAGCAGACTTCATGTGTTTTTTGTTCATGAGCATTTAATTTTCTGCTAACTAATTTGTAGCCTAAATTTGCAATGTGGGTTGGACATTAAACTATGTGTCTCATTGAGACTTGAAACCGGGTTGGGGTTTGAAATTTCTACATGTTATCATCTAAAAAGTGTTCACTTGTGACACTTGCACAAGTTCATCAAAATACACCATCAAATAACATGTTTTCCACCCATTTCACCACATTCTTCACCTCCACTATACCTCTAAAAACATTTGAAGCAAACATGGATTTGGACCCATTAGGGATAAGACACTTTTTATCCCTAATAAGTGTGCTGGCTAGTGTAGAAAGTGTCCCCAAAACTTGCACTGGCCCATAAAAACTACAATTTTGACTATTTTTTGTTGGAATTTCCAGAAAATGAAAGTAGTTATGAGTAGACGTTTTAAACCCTAATTGTTATTCTTAGCCTTGATTTGGTCAATTAACCATTATTTTTTATGACCATGTCAAGGTGTTTAACCACTACTTTGATTATAAGTAAAGGCTTGAGGTCTCTCCATTCATTATCCATCCACATATAGTAGGTATATGTTGCTAAAATTGCTCCAAAAATCTTGAGGACTCCATCGTCTTGATAGTATTTTTAGAACTCCATGTTATTTGCAACCAATGAGAGGGGATCAACATACACCGTGGAAGGCAAAGGAATCTCCCAAGGAGGAAACCCGAGAGCCACTTCTTCAACAAAGTTTTCTCCACATGTGACATTGTATAGGCTGTCCATTAGATATGAAGTAATTATTTACAATCTTTAAATCAGTCTATTCATTTATATGGATAGATTAGGGCCTAAACTAAGGAAAATCTCTTTTGAAATGTAATTTTTCATGTTTGTCTCTATCTAAGTCAGAACCCTTAGATTAGGAAAATTGTATACCTTTGCTATAATTTTTTACCAACAGATTGACAACTCCACTAAGGGTTTTCATCAATAATATGATCGATGAAAAGACATCAGCTAATTGTCTTTTGGACAAGCCCTGAGGTTCTATCCTTCATAGATGGATTCTCAGGATATAACCAGATCTAAATATGAATCTGGCCTCAAGACCAATACAAAATTTCCTTCACCACACCATGGGGCACCTTTGTGTATAAGGTTATGCCATTTTAGTTAAAGAATGTTGATGCCATTTCCCATCACGCCATGTTATATTGTTTTCATGACTTGGTTCACCTTATCTTGGCCTATCTCGACGATCTCACTGCTCCTTCAAATAAAAGGTCGCAACACTTAGAATATAACATTGTGCATTCATATCTAATCAAGCACACATATTCATCTGTAAATAAAGATTGTCACTCCATGTTTAAAGTCGTATTTTCGTAACAAAAACTACATCCATAGTGCATATGTATATGTCCATGTATATAAAACGTCAAAACATCGTAATAGTTTTGCATATGTTTAGAGTCCACTACTCTAATTGTATAGATGGAGGCTCATGAGCTAATGGAACCATGTCCCCACTAGAGAAATCATGGACAACCTAACTTGCCATTGTTGGTCTCTATAGAAGTGGGCACCAATCAGGTGGTGCCCCTATACACGTTGTTGCATAAGCATCATCTAACTTGTGCCACCCTTATTCTGATAGTCCGATCAATAGTAGGGAAAACCTCTTTCTTCGATCCTCCAAGAGCTGGTCACTATCCACTTTCGGCCTAGACCCCAATGGTCCAGGATCAACAAACTCTACTCACGTGTAATGACATGCAGTCTGCCCTGCCGACATCATCGATGCTATATCTGTACATTGCATATAATCAATGACAAATATCATATATTGAAACATTCTACAATTAAAATCAAATTACATTATATTTACCATCGAGCCCCATGCTCCTGAAAAATAATATGTTAATTTAGAACTTTAATTTTTTTTAAACTAATATGTAAATTACACTAGTAACATAGGTTTAAATTCTTTTAACATTATTGAGAAGGTTAATTTTGAAAATTTTAAGACAATTCCAGATTTTGACAAGACAATTTCACAATATGATAAGTTACCTAGGCTATATGATCAAAGGGTTATAGCATAAGAAGTGGTTCACCGAAAGGCATACACCTATTGACAATGGACACAATTAATAATCTTTTACTCTTAAATTCTAATCTGATGGCTAAGCATTGAAGATGCTGACATATTTTTAGTCGTCTTCCAAAATCAATGCTTCAGATTTATTGTTCATAACTTTCTTGCATTTATGAAGGCATCCGTTAACATGTTTACTTTTTTACATTTATCTAATCACATCATAAATTCACTGTAAAAATACATAATTGCCATGTTCAAATGATTAAGAAGGATTACACTCTGCACAAGTTTCATTTTGGTGTCACTCATTCATTTTTTATATCTGAAAATTCTACACAGACATTTAATATTCACGTGTCATTATCCAGAACAGACTCAAATCATATCATACCTTCTGCGCGCATGGGTAATTTCTGTAGTGTTGTTTATATGCGCTCTGTGTTGGAGTCGGCTCAATCACGGCTCTTGTTCTGACTGTAACCCTTTCGGCTTTCTCCAGCCGCGAGTCAGCTGTGCTAGTAGTAGTGCTCATACAGCCTTGCTAAACACAACTATCCTCACAGTGCATATATCTTGTGCTGATTCAGCGTACGGCCAACTATTTTATCCTTGTCGTACACCTGCCGTCTTAGGTGAAGCACTTGTAGTTGGTTCATGTTATTTAGTACCATATTACAACATTGACTAAGTTTAACACTCTGAACATGGGAGCTTGAGCTTCTGCGTGAGGCGGGGGAAGTTACCTCAGTTGTCAATTTCCTATTAAAACGCTACTTCGTTAGCCATGAACATTTTCTTTGGCATTGGGACTGCAAATACGGCATCCGTAAGCTGTGTATTTATTATTGCACTGAATCTCGTGAGCATGGCACTGAGAATGGATGCCAATACACTCCATACCCGGGGATCCGTGGCAACAAAGGAGTTGTCGGATGTTGATTCGTCCAGTGGAACCTTTTTAGTAAACATTACTGTGCTGAACAATGCAGTATCCAAAGGAGCTGGTAAGCGTATATATGTTTTTCTCCAATTTTAGGTTTTTGGAATGCAACTAAATGTCACTGGTTCATTGCTGATTGCAGTTTGTTTAGATGGAAGCCCACCAGCTTACCATTTACACCGGGGATTTGGCTCAGGAGCAGATAGCTGGCTAGTTCACATGGAGGCAAGTCATTTCTCTTGGTCCTCTGTTTCTATATCAACGTCGTTTTCAAGGTGGTCTTTGATGTTTTAGCTGTTCACAAACTACATATTAAAATCAATTCAGAGTAAAGATTACTGAGAAATAGGGTAATGTGTCAAGATTCTGATTTACTAGGTATGAAGTCATATTTACTGCGGATTTCTCTGCAGGGCGGAGGATTGTGTAACGACATACCATCATGTTCGGAGCGTGCTAACTCTTCATTAGGTTCTTCTCTGTACATGGGAAAAGCAATAGCATTTTCGGGCATTTTAAGTGACCAGCGATCACAAAATCCAGGTATTTCAAGTCTAGACTTTAACGCCATGTGAATATAAATTTGCTGTACACGAGTTCCATTGATACTAGCAAAAACTGTTTGACAGATTTCTCAAATTGGAATCGCGTTATGGTTAGATACTGTGACGGGTCGGCATTCACTGGAGATGTTGAGGAGGTAGATGCGGTATGTTGGTTTCAATATGTTGGGCTTTTAAAATGCTTTTCTTTAGAACACATTTCTGCTTGAAATTGATGAACTTCATGAGATTTAGTTGGGTATGAAAGTTGATTTGTCAAATGAAATAGCAATTCGATATTCCTTCCTGATAAACAGTATTTCAGGTTAGCAAACTTCATTTTAGAGGGCAAAGGATATGGCAGGCTGTAATGGAAGATCTTTTGGCAGAGGGAATGGATAAAGCTGAACAGGCACGCTCTCCTAATTATCTTCTATGTTATGAAAATGAAATGTGGGTTGTCAACTGATTTATTGAAGTCATCTAATGCAGGCTCTACTTACTGGCTGTTCAGTAGGCGGTCTATCTGCATTTTTTCACTGCGACGATTTTCATAATCTTCTGCATAGGAGTGCTAAAGTCAAGTGCATGCCAGACGCTGGATTTTTCATTGATTTGTATGTGCTCAATAAGATTTTATCTGAAATCACGCACGTAGATATTTGTTCTGTATTCCACAATTTAGGCATATTCAGAACTTCGATAAATTTCATTTACACACGGGTGCCTTGTAAATGGTGCAGGAAGGACGTTTCCGGAGTATACCAGTTAAGAACATTGTATCAAGAAGTCATCAATCTTCATGTACATATCCTAGAACTTTTCTTTACAGACCTAATCTTCGCTATAATCTAATTAAAATAATTGCTTTTTATTCGCTGCATTCTTGAATTTGATATTGTATTGTAGGGATCTTTAAAACACTTGCCAGTTGCTTGCACATCAAAAATGGATCCTGCAAGTCTGGTACTATGAAGTTCAAAAGTTTCTTTCATTTGCAGTGGAGTTAGGATGGTTTTTTCTCAACGCATATCCTTACAACATTTGATGATATAAAATGCCAGTGTTACTTTCCACAATATCTCTTACGGTTGATCAAAACGCCACTTCTTGTTGTCAGTGCTGGATATGATCCATTCCAGGTATACAGAGAATTTCTTCTGGCCCTTCCACTGATTTTCTCTGCAGCATAAGATATATTGAATGTGATTTAATACTTTGTATGGCTGGCGATATGTTTTCTACAGATTAGATTCGTTCTGGTACCTACTTCAGCAGATCCGAATAACTATTGGCACGAGTGCAAGATGAATATCAAGAACTGTACTCCATGGCAATTGAAACGAATGGAAGGTTACTTTCTGCAATACCCAAGCCTCTTCTTTCTGGTAACACCAAACATTTCTCCTGGAATTCCAAGTTTGTGATGTAACATGTTTTATTCCTTTTTACTCTGTTATTGAGAACAGCATTAAGAAAGAAAATGTTGAGAGCACTAAAACCAGTGTCGAAATCAACAACTGGAGGGCTGTTTATCAATTCATGCTATGCACATTGCCAGACAAATGTGCAAGATCTGTGGCACTCACCAAGTTCTCCTAGATTAAATTCGAAGGTGCGTCATTATATTCATTTTTCCAGTAATATTTCTAAAGTTATCTGTAAAAGTTAGTCCAGACAAGTATTTCGATAGAATTTCAAAGATATTTAGGCTTTCGTTCCCTGACAGACCATTGCAGAAGCAGCTGGAGATTGGTTTTTCAGTAGAAGTGCTGTCAAGTATATTGACTGTCCATACCTTTGTGATTCGACTTGTCCCAACCTCGTCTGGAAAGATTGAAATCAAATAAATAAACGTTATACAACATTATGCGTTGTCATGTCATTTGCATCACCCGTACTATCTATCGACAATTTGTTATAGTCCATCTTAACAAAACAGAACCTCAACTATACAGAATATTTTGTTTTGAAATTTTGTTATATTTTGGTTAATGTTCATGTCTTCGAAAACATTGCAATACTCATTATACTTTTCCATATATATATATGCTTATGCTTTTTATAATTGAGAAGTTTTAAGCCATCACCAATTTACTGGTTATTTTCACACAACACACAACATAACTATATTCTCCTCTATATTTTATAAACTCATATATTTGGCATTATATCAGTCCACATTATTATTTCTTCACTTATATTTGGCTCTCAAACGCTATAAATTCCGAATCCCCAAAGATCTTACTTAATGCATGAAACGATTTTCATTAAAATTTTAAATTAGGTATTTTTACGTTCATAAATTTAGTTGGTTGAGGTAGAATTCAGCTGGTTAAAGTGAGGCGTTGTTATCTTCCCATATTTGTTTGCTTCCACGACGGGCCTTTTGATTAAATTCCCATATCACCTAACATTTTAAGAAAATTAAGCAATTTGCCCATAAGTCAAGTCATTATCGAATAGTATCTTGTTTTCATTTGTTGAACAGTATTTGTTTTCTTAATTGAAAATTATCATAGGGCATTACTCAATCTTGTTACATATTAAATTTTCATTGTGACCATAAACAGGCTGTGACTGTTTAGTGTTATTTTTTATGACTACCTCACATTAGTTTTAATGATAAAGAACAAAAACATAAAACTGTAAAGAACATGAAATCAAATTTAATTGACATTCCAAATGTATATACAAGAGATGCATATGACAAGTACACAATATGCAAGTAGCAACTTCTATATATTAGAGAGATGGATATTAATTCCTCAACGTAGGGATAGCAAGTAAGCATCTTGTATACGTTAGAGAGATGGACATTAATTCCTCAACGGCTTTAGGCTTTGATCAGTGCATTCCAAGAATAGGCTGTTCATTGCCGAGAAGCATTAAATCATCATATCAACTTTCACTAGATTTCAAGAAAAATACAAAAAAAAATACCTATGTGTGACTTAGAACACAAGCACGCTTAACCTGTGAAAACATTACATATATATATAAGAATATTTGTCTTAATATCTAGAGGAAGGTTCTTTTGAAGCCTAAAAACCTTTATCCGTATTTTTAAAAAGAATTTTGATTACTTAGTTGAAGAATCCGAGTCGTGAACTGAAAAATGTTATCAAAATAACCTTTCTGCCTGTAGGACCAGTACCCCATGTTTGAACCTTATGTAGAGTTCTAGTTCTCAATGTTTGAGCCCTATGTAGAGTTCACCTGGGCGCTTTTGTTGGCATTTCAGTTAATGAGGATTTGCAAACACAATTTTTAAGATTTTATTCATTACTTTTTCTTGTCAAATAACTGGTGTGTGAGTTTTTTTATATAAAGCTAAAACAAATTAGGATTTAGGAAACGGTGCTATAGAATAGTAAGTTCACGATAGTAGTGAATACAAAATAAAAAAGTAAACAAAACTATTTGAACTTACCCACTAACATACAGGAAGAGAAAGACCAAATTATAAACAAATAAGGGGAAAAAATAAATACTTAACAACCTAAAGATTACAGAAACAGAGTATACTTTTCCGCTTTCTTGTGCTTTTTACGATCTTAGTTGTTGTGTAAGTGCCAAGCTAAATTGGAAGAACTGCAAGAAGAAGAAACAATTAAAGCTCAAACGAAGAAATCAAAGACCCAAGATGTTAGGTCAATGACAGAAGGAAGCAAGGTAAGCATTTCCACTTCCAGTTTCAATTGTTATAAACACAGTTTTGATTCTTTCAGAAGTTTTGAATTTGCATACGAAGGGCTTCAGCTCCAAGATAATGAAAAAGATGGGCCAAAAAAGCCAAGGGCTTGGCAAGGATGGCCAAGGAAGAAAACACACCAGCAAAGTTGAATTAAGTCCTCAATACGCCCACCTCGTATACCTTGGTGGAGCTTATGAAGAAGGTGGGACTTCTAAAGAGAAGGAGTTTGAAATTCCATTGCCCCAAAGCATGTACAAAGGAGGAGGTGAGACCATCAAGCAGAGGACTAAAGAAGAGTGCAAGGAACCTCTGAAGAGTGGGCAACATTCCCAAAAAAGGGTTCACAACCCCAACAAGAAAGGAGCCAAAGGAAAGTGCAGGGAGGCAACTCCAAAGAGAGAGCAATCAGCCAATGGAGAAGCTGCAGTTAAGGAGGACAAATTAAGCAAGCCTCAGGTGCCTCAAAATGTCCATCCACTTGGGAAACCAAATAAGAAAAAATACAAAAGTGAGAAAGACAGACAAGAAGGTATGTGCATTCTTGAGTTATGTCTTTCCTCAGTTGTTCTTATTGTGGAAATGAAGGACATTCAGCATACCCGTGTTAGGCCCTTCATTGTAACAAAGGGAATCATAGTTTTACTGTCTGCTGGAAGAAAAATATGGCCAATGATAAGTTGAAGTCCTTTTAAGAGAGTGCAGATGTACATAAGACAACCCAAAGTACTTATGCCCAACCAATGAAGATTGAGCACAGTTGGATACCACCTCAGCAAAGGAGGAAAGGAGCCAAAGGAAAACACAAGGAGCTCCAAAGAGAGAGCAATCAGCCAATGGAGAAGGCACAGTTAAGAAGGACAAGTTAGGCAAACCTCAGGCACCTGAAAATGTCCATCCACTTGGGAAACTAAATAAGAAAACACAAAAGTGAGAAAGACAGACAAGATCAAGGTATGCACATTCTTTATTTATGTCTTTCCTCGGTTGTTCTTATTGTGGAAAAGGACATTCAGCAAACCACTGTTGGGACATTCATCCTTGCATACATTGTAACAAAGGGAATCATAGTTCTACTGTCTGCTGGAAGAAAAGTATGGCCAATGATAAGTTGAAGTCCTCTAAAGAGAGTGCAGACGTACATATGACAACCCAAAGTACTTTTGCCCAACCAATGAAGATCAAGCACAGTTGGATACCACCTCAGCAAAGGAGCAAGTTTTACAAGCGACTGAAAGGTATGTATATCCTCCAGACTTTTCATGAAAATAAGATGATAGAATATTGTTTTCCAAACTCAAGCTGGGAAAAAGGCAAGAGAAGTAGAGGCTTTTATTTCAGCATGCATGTATAAAGCTGATTGGTGCATCACAACTGTTGTAGTCTGCATATTCAAGGCTGATTCAAGCAAGACAGCATCTGTAGCGTATATTTTCAAAGTTGAGTTTGCTAGTTATCACACACACTGCCATGATTAAATTAATGAGTACCAAGGCTGTTGGGAGCAGGGAGCGAGAGAGGGAAGCATAATTTTCAAAAATCTTCCGGGAGCAGAGCGCTTTTTATATAATACATATTTTAATATGTTTTGATGAATATATATTCAAAAGAAGTAAGTAGAATGTCGAAACAACTGTAGAAAACATGAAAACATAGATTTAACTACTGGATTAATGGTGATCATTAAAGAATTAACCATTTAGTACACATATAACATCAATCATCTAGTAGTTATAACTTATAACATTGTCATCAAATGATCAATCATCAACCACAACATCAACTTTCAAGTTTCAACATATAAAATTTGTCATCAACAAATTGTAATAGATAACATCAACCATGAAATGAAACAGAGCATGATATTCATTACCAAAGAGTTGTAAGATTCAGTCAGCAGTTCAAAGTTCAAAGGTAGGCTCAAAGTTCAAAGTTCAAACTTAAACTATCTTATAATGTTTAAAAAATAGGCCATAATAAAGACAAAGTACTAAGTTCGAGAGACTACTTCTAAATAGGAAAAAAAAAGATCTAGTATCTACTAAGCTTACCTCTTGCCACAAGAAACTTCTAGTTTCTTTGCCATGATCTATGAAGAAGAGGAGTAGGAGTAGGTGGAAGTGTTTGTGGAACACGACCAACAACTACATGGACCCCACGTAATGCTAGACATTGTGAAAATAACGACAAAGATTTTGCATTTGGAAACCTACTAGTGGATGGGGGTGTCATGTTTTCTCCATGAATATGATCATCATCACGATCACCCAAAAGTTCAGCTTCCAAGTGCTCTAAAACTATGGCTCCATCCTCCAAATTAGCCTCATTTGGATTGTTGGCCCAAGTCACATATGTTTTATCATTCAGTGCACATAAACTAAGCTTTCTGCCCAACCTACATATAGGTTGTTTCTCTTCATGCTATGGATGAAACTATAGGTGCTCCAACACTTCTCTGCAAAAGAAGTGTTAACAATTGTTGAGCTTTGTGTACCTTGGGAAGTGGTCCCCTTGTGGTTGTGTGTCTCTAACCACAAGAGGGAGATGATTTGACCCTTTGTACCTTTAATTTATGTCTAATTTCACTTTGACTTTATCCTAAGTCAAAATGGTGAAATTTGTCACTTAAGGACAGTTCTGGAACCTTAAACCTAGAGCCCAACATCAGGTCAAAGACAGATCTGTTGGGCAGCCTTTTAGTTCCTCAGAATATGAAAACATAGATTTAACTATTGGATTAATGGTGATCATTAAAGCATCAACCATTTAGTACACATATAACATCAATCATCTAGTAGTTATAACTTATAACATTGTCATCAAATGATCAATCATCAACCACAACATCAACCTTCAAGTTTCAACATATAAAATTTGTCATCAACAAATTGTAATAGATAACATCAACCATGAAATGAAGCAGAGCATGATATTCATTCCCAACGAGTTGTAAGATTCAATCAGCAGTTCAAACTTCAAAGGTAGGCTCAAAGTTCAAAGTTCAAACTTAAACTGTCTTATAATGTTTACAAAATAGGCCATAATAAAGACAAAGTACTAAGTTCTAGAGACTCCTTCTAAACAGGAGAAAAAAAGATCTAGTATCTACTAAGCTTTCCTCTTGCCATAAGAAACTTCTAGTTTCTTTGTTGTGATCTACGAAGAAGAGGAGTAGGAGTAAGTGGAAGTGTTCGTGGAACACGACCAACAACTACATGGCCCCCATGTAACGCTAGACATTGTGAAGCTAAAGGAAAAGATTTTTCATTTGGAAACCTACTAGTGGATGGGGGTGTCATGTTTGTGACCTGGATTTATGAGCGGAACGAAATGAAACCACAGATTTATAATATTAAGTTATTTACATAGAGACACAATGAACAATAATAGAGATAGAGTAAAACTTGGCTTCTATTAAATAAGAAATATGCTGAAAACTGTAAAATGCAGCCTGGAAACAAGTTTGCTAGAATGGTGGCAGCTTATCTCTGAGAAGAGATGTGATGGCTACGCTCATTCGCAAGAAGATGAGTACAATGAGGCTCTGAAGGCCTTTTTACAATAAACATGAATGCCAAAACCCTAGACATCCAAAAACCTAACTCTAGGAGATGAAGCACCAAAAATCATGTGGGCCTCGTTGGGGTAAGTTAGTACATCAACTTCTCAGGGTCGTAACTTTTGCATACGATCTTCGTTTAGGGCGCACGATAGCTTGTTGGAAAGCTATTGACGAGGAGCTTCATTTAGGGGGCTCAATTAGAGCCCTTGACTATTATTGAGTTGCTTCATCACGAAAATGCGTCGTTTAGGCCCTCAAAATGGCCCCGGAAGTTTAGGAACCGAAAAATTGCTAAAAATAGTAAGTTGCCAAAATATTATTTTGAGCTAGTTGGACAAGGTGGGTGGCCACCGAGATCCTCCTGGATCAATCCTCCCCCCTTAGGAAGTAATGGTCTCCATTGTGTTGAGTGCCCCCATCAAATGAGGAAATTTCTGTTGAATTTGGTCCCGGGTGAGCCACTTGCCTTGGCGCAGGAGTTTCCCTGCTTTGACAACCCGATAAAGATGGATCCTTTGCTGGCGAGTGCCCTTGACCTGTGTCCACGATCTGATCAGTGGATGCATGTTCCATGTAGTCAGGGTTGAGCTCGGTTGGTGTCAATTGTTTTGCTATCTCCGAGGTGTCTAATAATGGTGGAAAATAAGGCCGAAGGAGGTTCACACTGAATACTGGGTGCAAGCCAAGGAATGGGGGAAGGTTGAGCTCAAAAGCATTGTCACCCACAACCTTGGTGATGGTGTAGGGTCCATAACAGAGTGGACGAAGCTTCTGATGAGGCCCTGTAAGGCGTTCTTTCTACAAGTGCAACCAACAGTTTTCTGGAAACTTACTATTTTTAGCAGTTTTTCGGTTCCTAAACTTTCGAGACCATTTTGAAGGCCTAAAAAAATGGTTTTTCACGATCGAGCACCTCAATAATAGTCGAAGGCTCTGATTGAGCCCCCAAAATGAATTTCCTCATCGATACCTTTCCAACGAGCTATCGTGCGTCCCAAACGGAGATCGTATGCCAAAGTTACACCCTCGGGAAGTTGATACACTAAACTACCCAAAAAGGGGTCCACAGAATTGTTGGTTTTTCATCTTCCGGGGTTAGGGTTTTGGATTTTCTTTATGATAAAAAGGCCTTTGGAGCCTCATTGTAAAATCATCTTCTTGCGAATGTGAGTAGTCGTCGCATCTCTTCTCAAAGATAAGCTGCCACCATTCTAGCGAGTCTTTCACTCTGTATTTCTACAGTTCTGTACATTTCACTCATTAATAGAAATCGTGTATTACTGTATCTCTGTGTTTATGGTTATATCTTTGATACATCTCTGTTATATTATTGGATATATGATATATCTCTGTACATTTCTTTATTATATCTCCGCTCTCATTTTGTGCCGAAAATAATCCGGATCGATTTGCTCCATGAATATGATCATCATCACAATCACCCAAAAGTTCAGCTTCCAAGTGCTCTAAAACTATGGCTCCATCCTCCAAATTCGCCTCATTTGGATTGTTGTCCCAAGTCACATATGTTTTATCATTCTTCGTTGCCGCACAATAATGGTTCAACAACTTCAAGTTGCAGTGCACACAAACCAAGCTTTCTGCCTACCCTACATTTAGGTTGTTTCTCTTCATGCTGTGGATGAAACTATAGGTGCTCCAACACCTCTCTGCAAAAGAAGTGTTAACAACTTGTTAAAGCACCCTCACCACCAATTTATGCAGATGTGTGGTAGAGGAGCCATACATGTTCTACCATTTGATAGGATCTAAATCACATGACACGGGACATGATCTCTCTCTCTCTCTCTCTCTCTCTCTCTCTCTCTCTCTCTCTCTATATATATATATATATTCAAAAACATTATATATATTAAAAGAATTACAAATTACAAGTACAAAAAATGAAATATATACATAAAGATCCATTTTTTTTAGAAAACAAAACATTTACAAAACACTTGGAATCCCTTAAAATCTCGATTTTACCCTTCACCTGCAGAATGAGAGACTGTAAGAGCTCTTTCCATACAACTGAAAGTGAGAAAATAACAGTGAAAACTGTTTTTTTATAGTCAAATAGGTAGGTCACAACTAGGGCACGTGTCTTGTGTTTAGGACACATGCCAAACAAGTGTCCTAGCGTGTTCATGTCCGACACGTGGGATATAGACATGGCACCCCTAAGGTTGTGTCTTGTTACTTAGGATAGGATTCAACCTATCTCGATCTTTAGTTGCATGCAAGTTAGCAAACGCTCAATGTTCATTGAAGTACTTGCTCAATTGGCTTCGTACTTGAGCACACTCTTCATCGGGGACCAACTTGTGTAATGCAAGCATATACCCATTTTGTACCACTGGATCTGTAGTTTGCATCTCTCAGCTCAATAATGTCTTTGATTTGTCCTAGCATGTTGTCCATCTTCCCGTACACCTCCCCAATTACCAGTTGATCTATATCTACAAACCAAATCATACTATAAATAGGCTTGGTGAATTGCAGAACATACCTAACTGTTGCCAAAATTGACCATCGAGAACTGTGTCGTCGATCTTTTGAAATTCATGTCTATTAGACGCAGATGCAGCCTTGTATTTCAAACCCTTCCCTGAATCATTTGAGACCATACTAGCCAATGCCTCTCTTACCTTCAAAAGGCGCCTAAAGGTGAGGTAATAGCTAACAAATCTGGTCTTTGCAATCTTTAGTAGCTCCAACTATGATTGTGGAAAATGTGGTGGGCCATGCTATGATTGGTAAGAAATTTTATCATTTTCTTCCCTCTCTTGTACAATGCACCAATCCATTTACAATCATGGTCCTTCATCTTAACAATATCATGCATCAAGAGGTTAAATGTGTGAACCAAACACCTTGACCAAAATATGTTAGGGTACATATCCTCAATGATTGCTCCTACTACCTTACAATTAGCAACATTATTAGTGATGACTTGAGTGACATTATATGGCCCAATCTCTTGAATTGTTTTAATTAAGGGTTCTACAATATTAATACCAATATCGTAATGATCTAAGTAGTCATGGGATGAAAGCAAGACCACACCACTAGTAGACACACCAATAATATTTATCAATGGCCTACCTTTAACATTTGTCCAACCATCAGATATAATGGATACACCATATTCGTTCCAATCACTAGTAAATTGTCCCAAAGCACTATGGATTTTGGTTCTTTCCCTATCAAGTCCCATGGTTCTAGCTTTGTCATACCCAGGGCTCCTGTATCCTTTAGGGGCACCATTAATGGCTTGTACCATTTCATGCCAATAGGGTGAACAAAGAACATTGAATGGTACACCACATGCATAGAGAAACTTGAAAATTTGCATCCACGTCATCGCTACAACCTTGGTCAAAGAACTCTGATATTGTTCTACGCCTTGAATGCATGTGAGAATCCACTAGCATGGGAGAATGGAGATTGACCATCAAACATTCTTTGTGAGCGTAATGTTTGACTCTCATATTCAACCCTTGATTTTTTGGATTTGTTTTGTGTAGCCTCCTCTTCCTTCTTGCATTTGTTTCTATCTTTGACTGGCACATGCTCATAGGTTTTGACTCCTATAGTCTTACCTTCATCCCATGGCATAATCCCACATAGATGCTTACTCACAAGGGTATATGAACCTATGTAAGTTATATGACAATGGGAGCATATAATTTTTGTGGTTCCACTCCCTTTCCCTCCTCCAAGCTTTGTTACATACTTCCACAAGGGTGTTGAGCTCTCTTTGGGTTTTGTCCATAATCACTATCATTTTCATTATCATCATCCCCTTCCATTTCTTCCTCCTCTCTATGGTATGTGCTGCCTACTTCTAGTTCTTCCTCATCATCACCAGTATTTTGACGTCCCAACACCACCATCATAATAAAAAATGGATCCAAAAGGATATACCACATTGACATACCCATCATGCTTTTTGAATCTTGAGAATTATTTGTTTCCTGAGTAGGAGAAGAGAACATTCAATCATTCAACATAGTAAATATACTAGTTTAAACTTTACAGCACATGGAAAAAAATTTAAAAACAAACAAGAGTGGGCTTTAGAGCCTAGCTCTTCAGCTCTCCAATGGTGGTTGAATGTAACTATGGTAGCCTTCAATCTCCCTTCCAAGATCTCACGAATGGCAGCCTTCAATCTTCCTTCCAAGCTCTCACAAATTTTCTCCTCGACAACTAGTAAACAACCCACTCAAAACCCTAGCAAAGATAAGTGAAATGAGAAATAGAATGAGATCAAATGGAGTGAGTGAGTGTTTTAATCCACCAAGAAACCCTAGCCATGCCTAAACCAAGCTTTTGGAACCTTGCATTGGTTCCCACAAGCAAACAAAAATGGCCAAATTCACCTCATCGCACGGGAGCATTGAGGGAGCGTTTTTTAATCTCCCAGAAGCGTCTCGGGAGGTCCTAGGAGTGCTTAGGGAGCAACACTCCCCAAGCACTGCCTGACACTCCTTGAAAGGGAAAGGAGCATTTTTTTAGCAAGGGAATGCTCTCACAAAAAACACTCCTGGAAGGGAGTGTTCAAGAAGCGCGCTTTGGGAGAGAAGCATTGAGGTGGGAAAGGGGGGTGGCACTACCTCATAGTGTATATTAGTACAACAACATATGAGTCATCATGGGATGTTATGTCACCCCATCATGGAGTAGCAAAGATGGAATGTGTAAGATGACAACACAAGTAAAGTGTATCTGCAATTGTGGTTGTAACTAGTTTTCAAGCAGTCATAGGAGATATCACTATTTTCAAGAAACCTGAGGAAAGCACGTAACACATCAATTGTTAGCAATGTGCTTTAGCCTATAAGCAAAGTAATCATGGAAAGCTACCTCAATGTTATGTATAGAGTGAAGCAAGGTCTCTGTCAAAATTTGTTTGATTATTTAGAGATATGTTGAAATAACTAGAGATGCAGTAATACGAAGACAAGACAGATACACACAAAATTGATCTATTTTCTCTATATACATCTATTTATATACAATCGTAGTACTAAAGTCCTAAAGAAAGACTCCAATCTCTACACTAACAAACTACCCTATTTTAACTCATTAACCTATAGCTAATATGGATGTGTCAGCACTAAACATGTGTGTTATCTCCACGCTAGAACAGGATCCCTAAATATTATCTTTTGGAGTTTGATACTTGAACACCCCCTCTTAACGCTACAACACTAAATTTACTGACAACAAATACGTAAATTGGAATCCTCATATTAAATAGTGTTCTCACCATTTGGAAATCTTGCAAGCATCAAACTCTATCAAGCTATCTCGTTCCCCTCTTAAAGGTATAATTCTTGAGTTCCAAATTTGTTGAATTCCTGAGTTCCAAAATCTCAGTCCCAAACTCCCAAAGTCCAGATCTCCCAAATTATTGTACAACAATCCCTATTTAGCTAAACCTCATATCCCCCCTCTATCCTCTTGATGCAAAGAGACCACAACCCCCTGCAATATCACACACACATAGTGAAATTTCTTGACAATTGCTATAAACAAATTCAATTCCAATATTAAACAAACAACCACCATAGTTTGCAATTCACTTGAAAACAAACATAAATACACCACAATAATAAAACATTTAGCATAAATAACCACAACAATAGATTTTCACTATTTATTAAACAAATTGGCCAACCTCTCGAGCCTCCATTACATTCATAGAGCCTATGCACAGGTCTCTAGAATCCACAACAATCGACACTACACAAACTAAATCAAAGGAGAGCAAAAGGTCCTTTCCTCATTCACGAACTTCATATTTATGCATGTGCATCTTTGCTTTTGTCCTTACAACTACCCTATTTTAACTCATTAACCTATAGCTAATATGGATGTGTTAGCGCTAAACATGTGTGTTCTCTTCACTCTAGAATAGGATCCCTAAATATTATCTATTGGAGTTTAATACTCGAACACCGCCTCTTAATGCTACAACACTAAATTTACTGACAACAAATACATAAATTGGAATCCTCATTTGAAATAGTGTCCTCACCATTTTGAAATCTTGAAGGCATCAAACTCCATCTCTATCTCATTCCCCTCTTAAAGGTATAATTTTCGAGTTCCAATTTTGTTGAATTCTCGAGTTCCAAAATCTCAGTCCCAAACTCCCGAAGTCCAAATCTCCCAAATTATTGTACAATAATCCATATTTAGCTAAACCTCATATCCCCCCTCTAGCCTCTTGTTGCAAAGAGACCACAACCCCTTGCAATATCTCACACACATAGTGAAATTTCCTGACAATTGCTATAAACAAATTCAATTCCAATATTAAACAGACAACCACCATAGTCTTCAATTCACTTGAAACAAGCATAAATACACCACGATAATAAAAGATTTAGCAGAAATAACCACAACAATAGATTTGCACTATTTATTAAACAAATTGGCCAACTTGTTAGGCCTCCATTACATTCATAGAGCCTATGCATAGGTCTCTAGAATCCACACCAATTGACACTACACAAAATAAATCAAAGGAGAGCAAAAGGCCCTTTCCTCATTCACAAACTTCATATTTATGCTTGGCTTTTGGCCTTGTGCAGCTTGGCTTTTGGCCTTACAACTACTCTAACTATTCAAATTCCAAAATATAATGCTTCATATTCCAATGGTTGACAAAAATTCACTAAGGACAATGAATATTTCATTACATTACCATTTTTTAATTTTGTTTTTAATCACAAGATAGAACCAAAACTAAGCAAATGTAAGAAAAGGTGCAAGATAGCTACAGTGCCAGGGATGCTCTTACATCGGACTCAAGCTCCCTTGGTTGGAAAATGTGAACATCTTGCTCACAAGGTCATTGATAAAACAACAACCTTAAAACAATGTTGCACTGTGGAAGCCTCTCAATACTTAAAACAACAACCATTGAATATTTGTCTTTTCTTTATTTTCTTCTTCCTTCTCAACCACACTCTGTACCACTCATTCTTCCTTATTTGCTTGCATCCTTCTTCTTCCTCTTTGTAATCCATAGCTCTACAATCCACAACTGTGAGCAACTCCTCACCCTTTTGCTCAACTTTGCCATCTTCTTCACTTGGTTAACTTTGAACATAATTGCCATCATCTCTTCTACCACTTGCCGCAACTCGTCAACCTCTGGCAATTGCTACAAATCTCACCTAATGGGACTCACCACCTCAAACTGCTCCCTCTCAATGTGCTTAGTGCCTCTCCATTCTCCCTCTCCTGCACCATTACCACTATCTCAAGGAATTCCACCAATGCTTGTTGCTCAAGCATCTTCTCGTCATCCTCTTTTGTTGCAACCACTCTGCTACAATAATATTCTTCTCATTGTTGCTCTGTTGCATCTTCACCCTCTTGCATCAACTCTTCCTGCTGCGATTGTTGCATCTTTTCTTTGGTTTGCTCCACTTTCTTTTCTTTTGTTGTACACTCCAATTCACCACAAAACATTATGAGAATCAAGCATTCCCATTTGCATCTTTTCCATTATTACATCTGCAGTAACATCATCTCCTTGCAAATTAATTGCTACAAGACCACTTTCTTCCACAACATCATCTTGTGTTGTTACACCACATACTATTGTGAAATGTCCCTTTCCAAATAGGAGCTCCAGAGAGGAGGCTTAATGGTCTAAACCGCCCCGTTAGACTATAGCCAGGGCCAAAGAGGGGTAAACAGGGTTACTAGAGGTCACTCTAGTCACAGGTGTTATATTCGGAAAGTGACATGGTTAGAGGTCACTCTAGTCACAAGTTATATTCGAAAGTGACATTGAGCCAAAATGGGCTAAAAGTGCTTTTAAGTCATTATGAGCTAAAAATAGAAGTCAACAAATGAATTAGGGTTTCAACAGTGATTTAGGGTTTGGAAGTCAACATGAATTAGGTTTCAAAAGATGATTTAGGGTTTTGGAAAAGCTATAAAGGAAGGGTCAACGACCTAATTCATTATGCAGATTATGACTTGTCATTGAGGGAGAAGAGGCGATCTCGAGAGATAGTTCAGTGTATTCCAGGAGAAAGATACAAGTTGGTTGATTTCTCGTGTTGAAAGACACCCTAGTCAAATCGGAAGATCATCCGTGTCTTCCATCATTCTTCATTGATTCATAGTTCCATATTCCTGCATATCTTTAGTTGCTTATTTGTGACCCGCTAAGATCCTTTGTCCTTTGATCTAGCCGAGTGTTGTTATTTTATTCAAATTGTGAGTTGCTTATTTGTATTCCGCTAAGATCCTTTGTCCGTTGATCTAATCAAGTATTAATGGGCTTATTCACCAAGCATTCGACTATTTTGTAATCCATGGAGATATCATAATACAACCTTTGCAATCCTTCATCGCTACGCTTATTATCTGTGATGATCATTTATATCGGGAACCTTGATCCTCTACACTAATATTAGCAAAGGCTTCCTAGACTAGCCGTCAGGAACGCATGTTGGTATCAGAGATTTAGTCCTTCCAGACCGTGACTAAAGACAATGAGTGCAATGTAAGACCCAGAGGGCCATGAACACGTAGGGTGATGAATATGTCACTTACAACATGCATCGGGAAAGAAGGCATAGGGTCTGATTTTCCCCTCTTTCCTCCTAGCTCAAAGAAGAGGAAGAGGAAGAGGCACAGAGAGAAGCGTAGAGAAGGGAGAGCGTAAGCGTAGAGGATGCTAGGAGACGATAAGGAGTGACCAGGGCAGTTGGGTAAGGGCCCCGTAGATCCGAGGCAACTTTCATGCAAGTTATCAACGAGATGTTAGCTAGTCAACGACCATGTCTCTGGCCCCCAAGTAATGTGGTTGATAGATTGGCTAGAGGGCACCCCAGATACACAAGTACCCCGCATGCCATTGGGAACTCTGGAGCAGCAAGAGACCCCAAATACCCCTTCTCAAGACATACACCTCTCATGAAAGTAGGGATTCCCGTGACCCCTTGTTTCCCGCCTGTGAGGGCACCCCAGAAGCATTCCCACACCGATAGCACAGAGGCCACCCACCATGCCGCATTTTATTGCGTAGTATAGGAGGGAGTAATGAGCATTGGGTCGTGACTTCCATCGTGACATGACCTTAATCGAAAATCGTGGACTTAGATTCTCGTGAACCGGGCCTCAGAGCCGCTAGAGGGAGGACCACAATGCCAAATAGTGGGCATAACCTCGATTTCATCCCAAAAGTTGGGAAACTCACCATCCCTTCTTTCGACGGATCGCCCAAATACCACTAGAGCTTGGGTATAGAAGCTAATGACATAAGCTCAAATCCGATACCCAATCCGCCAACCCCATTTCGGGTGACATTAACACAAATGCATCACTTCTTATAGGGATTTCATAGAGGGGATCATGGATAGGTTTGACAGTAGGGATCCAAAGATCCACTTCATGGACTTAGCCCAATTGAGACAAACCGGCACAACATAAGCGTTCATCACAGAGTTTCAACAAGTAGCCGTGGCAAAGGAAAAATATTACATCGTGAGCCCAACATCATGTTATTCACGTAAGGACTCACGAGCCTTTGAGAGGATGGGTGAAGGCATTAAGCCTCCCACTTTGCGTATCGCCATCCTTCGCGACCGGTGATCCGCACTGCCAAAGATCAAAACTTTCTCCAAACCATTTGTGCCCCGTGAGGGATCGAGATGTGAAGCCATTCCGTGAGAGAATGGAAGGGCAAGGAGAAGTTGGATGATGAGACCAGGGCTAGAGCTTATGAGGAAGAAGCTTTGTTTCACCGCAGAGATCCTTGGGTCCCAGCCGTGCATGTGGGCAAGGGAGAGATTCATTATATTGAGGTAGCAAAGCAGCGCCGTGGACAATGAGGAGGAGAGTAGGACATGGATCCACTAGTTCGTGAGGAGGAGTTAGACCAACAGAGGAGCTACAAAATTCTCAGACCAATAATCGACACCTACAGTGAGCCCATCATCCAAGAGTCCCAATAACCCGCCAAACAGGCTAACAGAGAAACCAACAAAGGGAGGTGTCATAGCGACCCTTTCGGGTGTTCCCAGGTATGATACCCTCCTCGCATCGAGGGATTGATTCAGGGCAACGGGCACCGCCCCCCATAGATGGTGGGCTATCCACAATCCACCCACCGATAGATGCAGGGAATATCCACAACGGCAATCACCGATAGGGATGGTATTATCCACAACGGGTAACGCTCGGAGCAGATGGTGGGCCACCCACAACTTCATCGACTCTTCACTAGTATCGAGACTCCGCACCCCGCACAAAGAAGTTTTGAGGGGTTTGATGTTACAGTAGAATATGGCCACACAAAGGGAGTGTCTAGAACGAGTTCCAAACTTAGAGATGAAGTTAGGCAACTACACGCTTGAGAGACACATTTATGTGGTTGACCTATCGGACACGAATGTGGTGTTAGGAGTTCTCGCTGGATGATTACTCCTAGAAAATCACTACCAACTACCAAACCTTGGAAATGGGATTCGTAGATCAATGGGAAGAAGGTTGTTCTAAGAGGTAAGGCTTCCATTGTGAGCACCCAGACAAGGTCACCAAGAGGATGGAGAGGATATTTAGACATGGGGAGGTAGTATATGCCGCAGAATGCTTGATCACTACTTAGAAGGATTCGTATGTCACCAACAATACCATACAGAGATCAAGAATTGATTGGGACAACATCAATGTGTCTTTGAGGCAATTCCACCCGGGAGACCACCGACAGGGGTTTGAGCACACCATTGAGTTGGAGGAGGGGGCTAAACCTATGATCACCCCCTATCGTCATCCTAGGAGGTTCATAGAGGGATGAGATAGAGAAGGAAATCAAGGAATTGTCGGCGATGGACACATCAGACCAAGCAACATTCCATTTGCTTCTTCAGTTGTCTTTAGTTTTCAAGAAGGATGGCACCATGAGGATGCATTGATTACCGAAAGCCTTGAACAAGAAAACCATCAAGAACCGACACCCTATCCCACGCATTGATGAGTTGATGGATGAACCGGTGATGGGGCGCTTTCTTTCTCAAAAATTGATCTAATGCCTTGACATCATCGACGCGATCCGAGCGTGACATAGAGAAGACGACATTTCGATGTCATTTTGGACACTTCGGTTCTCTGGTTATGCCATTTGGGCTAACCAATGCACTGCTACATTCCGCCTTTGCATGAACCATATATTCTGTGGATCAGCTAAGGAAATCGGCCTTGGTTTCTTCGACGCATATCTTGATCTATAGCCGGTCATGACAAGAGCATATGAGGCACCTCGGATGAGGTATTGAGCATCATGGAGGCACAATCATTATATGCCAAAGAGTCCAAGGGCGAGTTCAGTATGACAAAGATTCTTTACTTATCCCACATCATCAATGCATAGTATCGTGGGCACAGTGCACCAAGAGAAGATCGCATTATTCTCGATTGGCCGACGCCAAGAACGCGGGATGTATCTGAGGAGCTTCTTCGAGATGTGCAACTATTACAAGCGGTTCTTCCAGGGTTTTTCTCATCTTGAGCATCGCCGATAGATCTTACTGAAGCATGGGGCCTTCATATGGACCTCGAAATCACATGAAGCCTTGATCACATGAGGAAGTCATGGGCACTTGTCCGTTGGAGACCTACCAGACTTCACCTTGCCATTTGTACTAGAGTGTGACACATCCAATGAAGGGATCGGTGCAGTTTTGATGCATGGAGGACAACCCATTGTATTCGAGAACCGTATTTAGTCAACCGAGAGGTTGTACCCATTTATGACAAGCAAATGTTGGCAATCATGCATGCCTTGGACCAAGTTCGCATTAACATTTGGTGGGCATCAAATTTTTGGTCAAGACCGATCACAACAAATTGAAGTATTTCCCTGCTGCATGACCTCAAAGGAGCCAAATGTAAAATGGGTGACCTAAGGTACGGTACATTTAATTTTGACATAGAGTATGTCAAGGGGAAGAAGAACATTGTATCGGCGTAACTATCGAGGAGACCCACAAGATGTTCTTTGATGGAGATTTCAAGAGATTGGAACCTAATTTTGTTGTGGAATATTCCAAGAACAAGTTCGCTTTGTGAGGTGATGGATGGGCAGATACAGGATGACCGGTATAGGGTCATTGGATCTATGTCATATTTTACAAGGATAGAGTCTACTTGAGGCCGATTCGTGGCTTAAGAAGAAGATCTTCAATCGCCAGCTCATGATTCACCTCTAAAGTGTTAATAGGGTTTTTCAAAACCTACGCATGTGATCGTAGAGAGGTTCTCATGGAAGAGCTTCAAACAGGACGTTATGAGATAATGCCGCTGAGCAGGTGACTTGCCAAGAGAACAAGTCATAGCATGGTCTTCCAACAGGGCTACTTCAACCACATTCCATTCCGTGAGCGTAAATGGAGAGTATATTCATGGATCTCATCATAGGATTACCCAGTCCGTGGTAAGAACTGCATTCATGTAGTGGTCTACGTGATTGGACCAAGTTTGTTCAATTTCACGCCCATAATCGACAGAGTAAATGCGCCTGTAGCCGCTTTTCTTCAGGAGGTCTCGACTTCATCGCCGTCAAGAACATCAATGCTGATAGGACGCTTGGTCTCATAGGGACATTTTGAGAGAGTTACTGGGTTGGTGGGGAATGAGTTGACACCTAGCACCAGCCTATCACCCAGACAGATGGGTGATCGTAGATTGTCAACAAGTGGGTTGAAGGGCATTTGAGGAACTACGTAGGAGGACAACAAAGAACTAGGTTAAGTGGTTACATTTAGGAGAATATTGCTACAATAATCTCACCTTTCACATGTCCATTGGTATTTCGACACCCTTCCGAGCATTGTATCGATATGATGCTCCCACTTTGGTAGACTTGGTCTTTGGGAGAGCAGAGCTCTCTGGGCACAAGGATTGACTATAGGAGAGTCGAGATTCTCAAGTTGTTGAAAGAGAACCCAGATGGCTTAAACCTGGATGTAAGATATGACAGCATGTGGATAGAGCCGTAGCTTGAGGTTGGTGATTTGATTTTCTTGAGACTCCAAACCTACAGCATGTCATCTCTAAAGAAGAGTGGAGCCAGGAAGCTCAAGCCTCATTTTATGGTCTTTACAAGATCATGTGCCGAGTAGGCTAGGTTGCTTATGTGCTAGAGCTTCCAGAGGGGAGAGCAAGATTCATAACTTGTTCCACGTGGTCTTGCCCCCAAAAGGCAAAGTGGGATGTACCATTAGCACATCAAAGGGAGCTTCCCCTCCTGCTGGATGAGGAGGGACAGTTGGAGTTAGTTCTGAGGAGGTTTTGGAGTTCCTGAGCGAAACCGAGAGCGTGGTCATCAGATAGTGTTTGATCAGATAGAGAGGGCTTCCACTAGAGGACACTACTTGGGAGAGCTTATAGTAAGTTGCAAGACCTCAGACTGGTATTGCTTGAGGACAAGCAATTTGGGACTTGAGGACTGTAATGTCCCTTTCCAAATAGGGAGCTCCGGTGAGAGGAGGTTTAATGGTCTAAACCACCTCATAAGACTATAGCTAGGGCCAAAGAGGGGTAAATGTGGTTACTAGAGGTCACTCCAACCACAGGAGTTATATTCAGAAGTGACATTGAGCTAAATGGGTTAAAAGTGCTTTTAAGTCATTATGAGCTAAAAAAATAGAAGTCAATGTGAATTAGGGTTTCAACATGGATTTAGGGTTTTGGAAGTCAACAAGGAATTATGGTTTCAGCATGATTTAGGTTTTGGAAGCTATAAGAGAAGGTAAAATTACCTAATTCATCATTATGCATTATGACTTGTCATTGAGGAGAAGAGGCGATCTCAAGAGAGATAGTTCAAGGTATTCCAAGAGGAAGACACCCTTGGTCATTTCCCGGGTGTTGAAAGACACACCCTAGTCAATCGGAAGATCATCCGTGTCTTCCATCATTCTTCATTGATTCGGCAGTGCTCCCATATTCCGGGTATTATCTTTTAGTTGCTTATTTGTATTCCGGCTAAGATCCTTTTGTCTTTTGATCTAGCCGAGTGTTGTTATTTTATTCAGCCGCAGTTGCTTATTTGTATTCCAGCTAAGATCCTTTGTCTGTTGATCTAGTTGAGTATTGTCAGTTTATTCAGCCGCATTCGGCCATTTTGTAATCCACGGAGATATCATAATACAAACTTTGCAGTCCTTTGTCGCATTTATTATTTGTATGATCATTTATATGTTGTAAACCTTTGATCCTACACACACATTAGCAGCGTTTCCTAGACTAGCCAAGTCAGGAACGTTACATGTTGCAACATCTCTCCCTTGCAATTTTGTTGCTTCTTGAGTTTGGTGCACAAACTCCTTGACCTTTGTCTTTTCAATGCATTCTTTTGCTACAAATCTTTATTTGCACTGTCCTTTGGAATGTTATCCACAACATGTACTTCAAACACACTTTCCTCATTATCTTCCTCAACAACATGCACCCCATTGGCATACTCAATAGTGTCCACAACCACAACCGAAAGAATTTATTTTTATTTCTCCTCTCACCGCCTGCTCTCATGTTTTTTCTTCATCAATGCCTTCTCAATTCTCAAGGCCAAATGATAAGCCTCTTCTAATAATTGCATCTTCTCTGCACTTATCTTCCTTCTAATCGGTGGCTTCAATCCATCCACAAATTGCACAATATTTTTCTCACTATCTCGTACAAAATCCACACTCATGGCCACACTAAAAAATTCTTCAAAATAATTTTCTACACGTCTATCATTCTACTTTAACTTCTCTAACCTTCTACACATCTTCAAAGTATATTCAAAATTTACAAATTTATCTCAGAACTTGGCGACCATCTTCTCCCAATGTTGGATTTTGGTTTTGCCCCTCCATTTTTTGTCCATCCTTTGCTACTCCCACCATTTAGATGCATAGTCTCTCAATCTGCAATAGACAATTTTCACTGGCTGGGGTTCTTCAACTTCATGGAAGTCAAAATAATGTTGCATGTCATCAATCCACTCTATCAATTCTTCTCCATCTTCATTTGGCGCCGCTGCACATCCTCCTCTTCATATTCATCACTCTTCTGGATCACTTTGGCTACAACCCTTCCCCTCTATTGAGCCAATTTGAAGGCATCCATCCTCATCATCATCTTTTGCAACATTGCTGCAATTTCTTTTCTTCTTTCCATTCTGTCTTCTTCCATACCTCATTCTCCACAACCTCTCCAGTGCTCTTCAAGATTGGAGTTGTATCTCCTCTTACAACATCTACCCAATCCTACCACCAGAGGTGTGTTTCACTCACTCATTCAGATAACTCTACCCAGCAACACACCTTTGTTGGATTCATCCACACTTCTCCTATTTCACTATAACTGTTGTCTCACAGAAATCCCCCCCTTCTCTTGGCAACAATTCTACCTAGCTTCCCTCTTTTGCTGGAATTGTCCCAATCCTTCAGGATTCTACTTGCTTTAATACCACTTGGTACAGAGAAACCACAACCCCATGCAATATTACACATGCAACGAAATTTCTCGACAATTGCTATAAACAAATTCAATTCTAATATTAAATAGACAACCACCACGCTCTGCAATTCAATTGAAAACAATCATAAATACACCATAATAATAAAACATTTAGCAAAAATAACCACAACAACAAATCTGCACTATTTATTAAACAAATTGGCCAAGATCTCAGGCATCCATTACATTCACAGAGCCTATGCACAGGTATCTGAAATCCACAGCCATCCACTACACAAACTGAATCAAAAGAGAGCAAATGGCTCTTTGCTCATTCATAAACTTCTTATTTATGCTTGTGCTCCTTGGCTTTTGGCCTTACAACTACCATAACAGTTCAAATTCCAACCTACAATACTTTATATTTCAAATTCCAACCTACAATACTTTATATTCCAATGGTTAACAAAAATTCACTGAAGACAATAAATATTTCACTACATTACAAATTTTTTTTAATTCACAAAATAAAACCAAAGCTAAGCAGATGTAAGAAAATGTGCAAGAATCAAGATAGCTATAATGCCAAGGATGCTCCTGCATCACCTCCTCTGGAGATTCATCCACTGTTGCCCTTTTTGGGGGTAATGATGCAATTTCCTTTTATTTTCTCCAGCAATACAACAATCTTTCCTGCAATGCCTCTCTTCAACCAGCAACTGCAAGTCAATTTTGCCAATGGCGGCTCTCTCTCCAAGTGATGGCTAGCTCTGGCAGCTGTATTCTTAGACTTGTCATCTCATCCATTCACCAGACAAGGGGCTTAGTAAAACCTTTCATTGTGGCTCCTTCAGAAATGTTAGATGGTATAGGGGAGAGCTCAGTACTGTCATCTGTCTCCCACATCCGCAAGTTTTCCATCGTATTCTTGCTTGGACAGCACACAAAGAACCTTATTCTCTTATCAGTGGTTCTTTTGTTCAATGTGACCCCAAGAGTGAACTCACATAGCATGCTCCCACAACAGATCAATAGATACACGTCCATTCTTTAGTGCTCAATATGTGCTTAGATCTGCTCCCTTTGCAATGCAGAGCCATCTTCCCACAGCTTGCTATGCTCTACTTTCACTCACCTCTTTATTCACCCAAAAACAAGAACTTCTTCAAACTTTCTACATGCAGAAACTAACAGAGAAATTCTACTGCAGAAACACTCTACTCTATCCTACAGAAATCTAATCTAATCTACTTCTATCTACCCTAAGGAGGATTACATCTCAGACTCTCATCTCCTAGGCAGTCCGGTGGAGTCACACCCAGAGTTGCTCTGATACCATATTTGACTAACTAGAGATATATTAAAATAACTAGAGATGCACCAATACAAAGAGGAGATACACACAAAACTTATCTATTTTCTCTATTCACAGATACATCTATTTATATACAATCAGAATACTAGAGTCCTACTGAAACACTCCAAACTCTACACTAACAAACTGCCCTGTTTTAACTTATTAACCCACAGCTAATATGCATATATCAGCGTTAAATGTGCATTGTTTTCACTCTAAAACAGGATCCTAAATATTTGCTATTGGAGCATTATACTCCAACAAAATCTGGGTTAATGAATTGATCCCAGTCAAAAACTAATGAATTCCAGTATTCACGCTAGAAAATATGCTCAGGAAAATTGCAGAAGTCCCGAAGAGTAGAGTAAGTATAGCAGTTTTGGCAGTCCATGTAAACAAGAAGATGCAGCTTGGGCATTTGCACCTCCATAACGCTGAGTTATCCAGAGGCATATGATGTATGTTTTGAGTTTACAACAATTCCCCTTCAAGGAAAGTATAGCATAATTAAAACAGAAGAAGAAGGCGACCTCAAAGAATTCCACCACAGACCACAATGTCCACTGCTCCATTGGTGAGTTAAGTCTATGCAACTTCATATATTGTTGATTTCATGTCTACATGGACAAGCTACCTCCACAACAACCATGGCTGCCCTACATTGGGAAAGCTGGAGTTGGAGCCAGAGCTAAAGCCAGAGAGCCTGAGCAAGAGCCAGAGTGGGAACTTAAGCTACAACCAGAACCAAAGCCGCAAGATCCAGTACCCACAGGTCCCATGGTTAAACCCCTGGAGTTTGAAGATAGGAAGCCAGTTTATGGGGGCCATCAACCCAAAGATGGGAGGTCTGATCCGTAGTCAGATCTAGAAGCAATTGTGAAAAAGGAAAAAGAAAGCCATGTGGGAATTCATGCCATGATGGTGGCAGAGTCATGCATAAACCATCGGAAATAGATAGTTAGGGTTCAATGGATTTTTTAGAAGATGGAAAGACAGTGGCAGAAGAAAAGGAGGAAGAAGAGAGGGAACGAAAACCAGTATAAGGGGAAGAAACCAACAGAGACAGAGAGAACATTAGGCTGCAGTTAGAAGAACGTAGCACATGATGTAAGAGATATGTTGTCATGGCAAGACGCAGACAGAACAAATTGAGAATAGAGATGGTGAGACCCTTGCCGCCGAGATTAGCACGCAAGCTGAGAGTCAATTCGTATCGATAAACTCACTGTAATCTATTCTCCTCATTAATTTATCCCTGGAGTGTTTTACCCAAAAGGGGGTTTTCTCCAGTTGTCAATCACTGTGATTGATTTATGGTGCGCGTGTTTTTTTGCTGTTTCTATTATTCATGTTTTTGAAGTATGTTATTGATGGCACATTTAGCTTGTTAACGAGCGTATCCTAAATCATCTAATACTAAGTGAATACACTAAGGTCGAGCCATAAAATGAAGTATGGCTTATTGCTAAAAGTGCAGGGTATATTGTGAAACGCATGCAGGCTAATAAGAAGGGAAACTAAGTTAAACTTTATGTTTGCAGTTATTCTGTTAATGCTGGTTTAACCAACTTGTTTTCCTGTTTCAGTCCCTTTGTTGGCAAGGATGGTTGTGCTGCTTGGTATGCAAGTAACACAGCTGCTATGCCCTGTTCTGGGAATCTTCACAATCTGGTTTAGTTGATCTAAATCTTTGTATCTTGGCTGCTAATCCTAGAATAGGTCCCCTGTTTGCTACCAGACTCGGTAATAACCTTGCTGAGTTGAAAGAACAGTGTTTCAGTTGTCCAGACGAATCAATGCACATATTGTGCAGTTTAACTTTCATGTCGACCAACAAAGCTCCGGCCTACACAATACCTAATCGTTTAGGTTAAAACAAAAACAAAATATTCACAAAAGTATGCAATTTACAGTTAATATAATTACTAAATCAAAAGTAAAGGTTTTGGAAAATGTATTATAATGTAATACAATATGAAATATGTTTATCAAAGCATCTTTTCACAACATTGTTACAAATTATAGACAAAGATAAATGCCTTTTTATTTTGATTTGAGTAGGTAGGATGAAGCTTATTAGACATCCACATATTGACAGTAACTTTCGGGGTCCCAACAACCATTTACAAGTTGGAAGGCCTGCAACTCTTTCTACAGAGCATGTGTACTACAAAATTATTTGCCATAATAATATGCTCTGGTGATAAGTGATTATTGTGAAATTGACTGTATAAATAGTCCTACCTGTGATAATTTACAGAAGATAGTTCAATAATAACACCGACAGTTGTAGCATGCTCTGCAAAATTTACCAACCTCAATGCAATTACACGTTAAGTTTAACAAAAAGCTAATAAACACACACACATAGATATAGCCAAACTGCCAAAGAAACAAGTGATTTGTGGTTTGAAACTTGCAAGCCAAGGTAGCCTTGAATCTTGCCTGTAAATTTTTCATGTTAACAAGAGACTTGATAGAGACGCTTGACTTGGGGGGAATCAAAGAACGTACCTCGGAGCCTAAAGAACTTTATTGGGTTTCTGTACGTCTCCATGCCGTAAATATAACCCTGTGATCTCTCCTCCGTGGTCCAGTAATAGCAAGCTTCGAGCCAATAGAAAAAGTACGGAGACGAGGCAGGGAGGGGTACATGGGAGGCCAAAATATTGCCCAGCAAAATAGACCACCAAAGGATGTGGCTGTATTGAGACATCTAAAACGAGAGGGGCAGGTAAGATTGATGTCGAAGAAAAGGGAAAAACACCACTGAAACCAGTGTAGGCATAGAACTCTATTAATCAAAAGAAACAAGATATAATAACACAAATACTGACCATAATTCAATAGGCTAGTCCTTGAATGGCCATGCTGGCTATGGATGTTCCTGCAAGTTACAACTCTTCAAGGTGACCACCCAAGATTTGAGATATCGCAGATGGCAAAAAACTAAAAATGCTGACAATTACAGAAGGGCCAGAAAAAAACCAAGGTTTCCTGGATTCAATAATAGCAGCTTGGCAATGACCTGTTAGCGTTAGAAGTCACTCCTGGATTGCTTGCAGGAGCAGAGCCCAACGCCCATCAGTTTTATGTCCCGATTTGTTTATGAAGGGTGATCAAATGGAGATAACGGCTCTAGGAGGTATCACTCTAACTCAGGGACTGAGTCT
>SNQJ01S0034863.1:58611-77778 GCA_010110895.2 Picea sitchensis | reverse complement strand
ATAATATAATTACCTTATCCATCTATGCTATGGGTAAATCATGATAGCATAAAATCATATATGTGGACTTCATAGGTGAAAAAGGGAATACATATGAGAGTTCAATGTCATTCCCCTCAAAACTTGGGTGAGTATTGTATGAAGATATTATTACTTTCTCCATATAGGGTAGGGTATATTAGGATGGCATGAAATCATGTATATATATATATACTACATGGAATTTGTAGGTGAAAAATGAGTATTTATGAGAGTGCAATCTCATACCACAAATTTCCTCACCCCAAACAAAAGTAATTAATTAGATTTTTGGGTCATTTCCCACCTCATAAGGAAAAGAGATAATGGTCCCCCTAAAAAGATAAATAAGAAAGAATGCCTAAATTACTTATCATTATTATTAGGAGCACTAAATAATTAAAAAAATGGGATCCCATAAGAAAGATAGGTTCCTAGTGAAGAAAACCAAAGAGAGATTTCCCTTTAAATCAAGTGTTCACCCTAAATCTATTCAACACTAGGACAATAATGAAATGTGAAAATGAAGGTTATGATCGTATTAAACTCCATTATGCAAAAACAAAATTATTGTAATGAATCACTTTGGGTTATACTTATTGATGTGTTGGCTCCCAATAGGTAGGTGAAGGGCATACTCCTACTATGCATAATGATTATCTAGATATTTGATGGTTCTATTTACTTTTGCTTTTATAGAATGATGATCTTGAGAGAAATGAGGTGACAAATACACTAAGGAGGCGAATGAAAGGTGCTTGGAGGCCAATGTCTAACTCACAGAGAATATGGCAGAGGAATCGATCACAGAGTAAGACTACTCGTGAAGGAAGAGATGGAAGAGGGAATATGGACAGAATATGGACACACAAGGAGGCATTTCTATACGGTCATAGAGAGAAAACACCCATAGAATAATTCATGGAGTTAATGTGTTTTTGATACCACTGTCAAGTGAGGAAGCATAAATAATAACTCCGAGTTTTATGATTTGCATAGGTGCATATATACATAAGACTTCAACCTATCTCTTACCTTATAACTTAATTTTATATTTTATAAGTTAAATAAAATTAGTTATATTCATTTTGATTTTGGATCTACTAAAAATAAAAAGAGATTGAAAAAATTTGAAATTTATATATGTGTGAAAGAGAAAACAATGATGAATAACAAATTACCTCAATTTTATTTTTTTTTAAATATATATTTGTATTACTATATTTTTTATTTTTAATAATATATTACATTGAGTGGATATATTTTGATGTATTATGAATTTAATAAATAGAAAATATATTAGATTTTTATAAAATGTATTTAATTTTTTTTAATATAATAAAATAATTATTTAATAATTTAGAATTTTAATTTTAACTTATTAACATAAATATAAATTATTTTAATTTTTTATTATTATTAAAATAATTTTTTATAAAATCTTTTTATACCATATATAAATATAATTAAAATAAATTTAAATAATAAATAATTATAAAATTATAGATATTTATAAAATAAATTTATATAATAAATAATTGTAAAGTTATAGTTCTTTTACAACATCCAAAAATAAATCTAAATAATAGATGGTTTTTAAATGATAAATAGTTATAAAATTATAGGCTTTAATAAATCTAAATAATAGATGTTTTTTAAATGATAAATAATTATAAAGTTATAGTCTTTTTACAACATCTTTAGAAAAAATAAATCTAAATAATAAATGTTTTTTAAATGATAAATAGTTATAAAGTTATAGTCCTTTTACAATATCTACAAATAAATCTAAATAATAGATATTTTATAAAGTGAGGAAAAGTAAATCTAAATAATAGATATTTATAAAGTTACATATCATTACATTAACAAATAAAAAAAATAAAAAATATTATTTAATTAAAGATCATTAACTATTATATTCATGTTATTCTTAATTTAAGAAGCTAATATCAATTTAATTATTATAATGGCTTTCGAAAATGTGATTTTAGACTCTTTGTTTGTTGGGTTAAACTCATTCGATAAAAGAGTTAATGAGTTAAATCCACTTTAAGTTAACAATGGTAGTCAACAATATTAGTTTTGGACCTTATGATTTTGGTAGCCCATGGTATTGTACTCATGGATTGCATGTAACGAATTCTATTTAAAGGTTTGAGATCTCTATTGTAAGACACATTGATTGGTTATATTTGGTTAATGAAACAAATATATATTTTATTGTTTTTTTCCCTAAGAGTTTTTCAAGAAAAATCATGGTGTCATGTAGCAGATATTTTTCTTGTGTTTGTTTTATGTTATTAATCTCTCTCTTATTCCTAAGAAGTGTTATAAAAGCACTATGTATAAACACATACAAGTGCATTTCACTTTTAATTATTTTCTCATGAACATTTTCCAATATATCACATTTTTCAATATTTCAAATCTAGGTAAAACGAACCAAGTGAGACCAAGAATGTGTCAATCAAAAACATCTTAGAGTGAAGATCTCAAACTTTTAAATAGACTTCATAACATCAAGTATCATGGAAAAAATCAAAACCAAACCATAAACTCTAAATCCACCATTGATAAACCCATTTAATTGACTATCTTCTTCTAATCTATGACCTAATATGACTTAATAGACATTGACATTACTATATGGCTCGCAAACAAGATGAATTAAGACTCTTGGGTATTCTCGCACTAAGCTGAATAAAGAAAATGGGGGCATCGATTTATGTATTTGGAATCGAGGGAGGAATTAACTAGGACGTGCGTTGTTCCTTCTTGGATTTTAGGTTCGTAGGCCTTCACCCTTCATATAAATTAAATTTATAGTTTGTGAACGACGGGTGTATGTATTCAATTACTCGCCTGGGAATTCATCGAACGAAATTGTCTCTTAAGCATGTGAAATGTATTTAAAGCTCACGAGGCACCTCGGAGGGATGTCAATGGCAGTCTCGTGTTTTGAATCTCAAAGAAAATCTCCGCCTGAGCCGGGAGAAGCCCTCTGTTGTATTGCAGTTGGAAGTAAAGGAGACTATCATGTAATTGCAAATTATTTGAGCCTCACTGTCAAAGGGCTAGGGCACCTGCATATTATTGAGTCGACATCCAGATTTATCACCAGCGACGACCGTGATTGTGGAAAACATTCCATCATCACCAGTCAGTAAGTTTACATATATTATTATTCTTTTTCATGTTTTTTATTTTATTTTCAAAATTATAGTTATAGTCTTATTATATCTGTAGGCATGGTATATAGCTTTGAATCAAAATTATAGCTATAGTCTTATTATATCTGTAGATAGGCACGGTATATAGTTTTGAATTAGGTTTGACTTTCTATTAGCTCATGGTTGACCATAAAATATACATCCATTTATCTAAAATTTTAAAAAATAATGATTTATTTTAAATTTTAAATCTCATTTATCTGATATTTTATTGGTCAAAGACTTTGAAGTCTTATTGCTGCCTTCACTTCTCCCAATGTTTTTGTAATAAATATATATATATATTTTTTTTAATGTATACTGTCAAAAGTGGGGCCCATCTTGCAGAATTTGTGGGGCAGGTATAGCGCATGCCAATGTCGTACTTGTTTTTGTTGATATTTGTCCCAACATTTATGATACGTTGATTATTTTGGTGGATGTGTATTGTGATTCTGTCAATAACCAAATAGCGCTCTAGTGCTTCAATCTACCTCGTTCTCGTTTTAACTTTCTCCATGTAGTGAAATGTAGAGAAGGACTAGAGGTAAATTTACATTTCTTGTGCAAATTTGTTTGATCCGGATTTATGAGTGGAATGAAATGAAATGAAACCACATATTTATAATATTAACATAGATACAGAGTGAACAATAATAGAAATAAAGCAAAATTTGGCTTAAAATGAAGGCTAAAAACAAGTTTTTTAAAACAAGCTTGCTAGAATGGTTGCAGCTTAGCTTATATTTGATAAGAGATGTGATGGCTATGCTCATTCGCAAGAAGATGATTATGATGAGGCTATCAAGGCCTTTTTATAATAAACATGAATATCAAAACCCTAGACATCCAAAAACCTAACCCTAGGAGATGAAGCGTCAAAAGTCATGTGGGCCCTGTTGGGGTAAGTTAGTACATCAACTTCGTGACGTCGTAACTTTTGCATATGATCTTCGTTTAAGGTGCACGATAGCTTGTTGGAAAGGTATAGACAAGTAGATTCATTTAGGGGGACCAATTAGAGCCTTTGGCCAGTATTAAGGATCCTGGTCATGAAAAAACATCGTTTAGGCCCTCAAAATGGCCTCGTAAGTTGAGGAACCGAAAAATGCTAAAAATAGTAAGTTGCCAAAAACTTGTTTTGAACCAGTTGGACAAGGTGGGTGGCCATAGGTCCTCCTAGATCAATCCTCCCCCTTAGGAAGAAATGGTCTCCATTGCGTTGATTGCCCCCATGAGATGAGAAAATTTCTACTGAATTTGGCCCCGGGTGAGCCACTTCCCTTGGTGCAGGAGCTTCCCTGCTTTGACAAGTTGATAAATTTGGATCCTCTGGTGGAAATTTCCCTTGACCTGTGTGTTCACGATATGATCAATGGATGCATGTTCCATGCAGTCACGGTTGAGCTCTTTTGGTGTCAATTGTTCTGCTATCTCCGAGGTGTCCAATAATGGTGGAAAATAAGGGCGAAGGAGGTCCACATTGAATATTGGGTGCAAGCCAAAGAATGGGGGAAGGTTGAGCTCAAAATCATTGTCACCCACAACCTTGGTGATGATGTAGAGTCCATAATGGAGTGGGTGAAGCTTCCGATGAGGCCCTGTAACACATTATTTTTGCAAGTGCAACCAAACTTTGTCTCCCACTCGAAATCGGTGTGGCACCTAGTGTTGATCACGGCGTTGTTTGTACTTAACATTGGACTTCTGTAAAATATTCTGAACCTATTGGAGGACGTCCTAGATCTACTCAATGAACATGGTGGTTTTGTCAGCTCTAGTTGGAGCATACGACGAGTCTACCTCGCTGGACGCAAGGGGTAGTACAACATCCTGACGCATCACCCCACCTCAACAGGGTTTGTTGACCTCCCGGTCTATGGATCTTCAAATTCTCTTGAGCCAAAATGGCTCTTTGGTCCCCACTGGAACCTTCAATAACTAGAGTCCACAGGTCCTCCTTTTTACAAACATCACATGTGCGAGAAAGCACTAGGCACAAACTCTTCCCACGCAACCACTAGCAGTGACCACGAGCCTTACCAAAAGGCGCTTCGTGTTCGCGATTTCGGGACTTCTGTTGGGAGTCACCCCGACTTCTCCAATTCCCAAAATTCTGAAACATGCTAATAGTTTCTAGATCCTCCCTTAACTTATTCAATCGTGAAGTTGGGTTTTCGCAATTTGCAATTTCTGAAAGAGGTTTCTTCCACTCTTCTGACTCTCAAAATGTCGATGTTCAAAGCACCAAATCAATGGCTCTCGCCTATTCGGATCTGACCGATACTATCTCTCCTAAGCTTGCGAGTGCTCAAAGGCTCTCACCCTTTTACCCTGAACTTCCCACAACTCTATCTTTCATAAGCTTGATTCTGCGAGGTGACTTCAAACCTCGTCCTTCCTTCGAACTCTTTGAAGCCTCTATCATTCCTGAGCTTGATCCTGACTACAAACTCAAGTATTTTAAATAATCCTGCATGCACTCCTTGTGGCTTCCACGATAATCTTTGATTATATCAAACTTCAACTTTTCACACTCCTTGCGATAGAAGTTCTTCAACCACTAACTTGGGTTGGAAAAGTCTAAGACTTCGACCTGATCTGCGCACAACTTGCAAGACTTTGTGTTATACTTGCACTTCTATTAGTATGAGAACAATGATATCTCTCCTGAGCTTTCTAAGATAGAACTTAGAATCTTGCCAATGCATTCCTTGCGGAATTTCACTGCACTCCTTGCAAGAATTCTCAGGAAGAGAAACAATTGAAACTCATACTCTTCCTCTCGCATACTTCATACATTCAAAATGAAATCATGAGCATACATAGCATTGAAACAAATGCATAACAGAGTATATAAGAAAAATGTAAACATACCATTCAATAGATGCAAACTGTAACCATAAAAACACCATGAAATTGGGTCAAAGCATTCTTATATTAATTCAAGTGCTTATGTACATGGTTTCTATAGAAACAACTATCTTCTCATACAACTTCTACAATATTCGTTCTTCTCTGCTCTCTATGCTCTCTTGCTCTACTGCCTCATTACAATTTTTAATAATAAATACAATACATACGAGGGAGCTTCTTAAGTTTTCCCTCCTACAACTCTAGGCTATCTTATCAAAATTAAAGACTACAACTACTTTACATTTAATACAATAAATTCCCTCAACTGTAGATGAGAGCGAACGCTCAAGATCTGCGTTACAATCCCCAAAACATTTAAGAACAATCTTTCCAGATATTACATTAATGTGTCATCCTTTTGAATTCAAAATATCTTCAAAATGTGTGTTGGTACATATCCAGTTGTCCTCCACTCATGCTTGCTGGCGATGCTCCTGCATCATACTCTTCTTGGCTGAAAAATTCATGGACTCCTATCCATGAGCTCCTGTTTGGTGAGTCATTATATGCAAATTCTGCTTGCGGCAGAATTTGATCCCACTGACTGTGATGTTAATCTACTAAACTCCTCAATAAGTCCCTCAAAATTCGATTTACTACCTCAGTCTGTCCATCAATCTGAGGGTGATATGCTAAGCTAAAATATAAATTTATCCCCAACTTCTTCCATAGCGTCCTCTAGAAATGACCAACAAATTTGGTATCTATGTCTAAAACAATACTCTTGGGTAAACCATGAAGTCGAACAACTTCTTTGAAAAACAGATTTGCAATGTGTGTTGCATCATTGTTTTTTTGACATGGAATGAAATGTTCCATCTTTGAGAATCTATCGACAACCATGATTATGGAATCACAACCTCTATGTTTCTTTGGGAGTCCTAATACAAAATCCATGCTTACTGAGTCCCACGGCCTCTTTGGTATTGGAAATGGTTGATGCAACCCTGTATTCTGCCTTTTCCCCTTTGTGTGCTGGCAAATCCTACGTTTGTTGACAAATTTTCACACATTTGTCCTCATTCCTAGCCAAGAATACAAACTGTTCAATTGCACAAATGTTTTATCATGGTCGAAATGTCCAACCAATCCCCCACTATGTTTTTCCTTTAAAATGTTTTCTCTCATATAACTCTTCGAGATACACAAGTAATTTCTTTTAAACAACAGTCCATCCTGAATTAAGTATTCAATCCATTGGCTCTTGTCCCTTAAAACAGGATTCTCACATGCTTCATAAGCATCCTTGAAATTTGAATCATCCCTGTACATTTCCTTAAGGCTATCAAAACCTGAGGTCTTCACTCGAAACTCCTGCAGAATTAAACATTTTCTGCTCACTGCATCAACAACCTTGTTAGCATTCCCATAAATGTGCTTTATAACAAAAGAGAATTTTTGCACAAATTCGACCCATTTTTCATGTTTCTAGTTCAATTTATCTTGTCTAGTTATAAATTGTAAGGCATGGTTGTCGCTATACAAAACGAACTCTTTTGGAACCAGGTAGTGCCTCCATTTCTTTAGTTCTTGTATGACTGCATAAAACTCTTTATCACACATGGAATATGTCATCTTGGCCTCATTCAGCTTCTCACTGAAGTGTGCAACTGGTCTATTGTCTTGACTCAATACTGCTCCAATCGCAAATCCACTTGTGTCACACCTTACTTGAAATGTTTTACTAAAATCTGGAAAAACCGGAACTGGTTGTTCAGTTATCTTCTCTTTCAACAAATTGAAACTTTTCTCTGCTTCCTCTGTCCAATGAAAATATTTATGTATTTTCTTGACTGTGTCCATCATTGGTGCAGAAATTCCACTGAAATTTCTAATGAACTTCCTGTAAAAACTGGCTAATCCATGGAAGCTTTTGACTTCAAAGATATTCCTTGGCGACGACCATTCTTTGATCTCTTTTACTTTCTCATGATCCATATTAAACTCATTCGAAGAGGTCACAAAACCCAAATAGATGAGTTATGTCTTCATGAAAGACGACTTCTTCAAATTTATCAACAACTTCTCTTGTTGCAACCACCTCATCACTAGAGTTAAATGTCTCAAATGCTCCTCCTCGGTCTTACTGAAGATTAGTATATCGTTAAGATACACAATTACAAATTTTCTAATGAAATCTTTCAAGACTTCGTTCATCAATATCATAAAAGTACTTGGTGCATTGGTCAAGCCAAATGACATGAAAATCCATTCATATATCCCCTCATTTGTCTTGAATGTTGTCTTACATTCATCACCTTCCCTCATTCTAATCTGATGATATCCACTTTTTAAATCAATTTTTGAAAGAAAAAAAGTCCCCACTCAAGCAATCCATCAAGTCAACCATCCTAGGTAAAGGAAATCTATACCTGATGGTGATTTTTTTTATAGCCCTCGAGTCTGTGCACATTTTCCATCCACCATTTTTCTTCGGACTTAACATTGTAGGTACAGCGCATGGAATCAAGCTTTCTCTAATCAACCCTTTTTCCATCAAATCCTAGACTTGCTTCTTAACCTCTTCATTCTCGTGCGACGTCAAACTGTATGCTTCTTTGTTTGGAAAACTCGCTCCTGGTATAAGGTCAATGTGATGGCTTATACTTCTAATGGACGGCAACAAACAAGGTAAATCATCCACCACTATATCAGCAAAATTCTCCAACAGGTCCTGAATTTCCTTAGGTAGATCATCCATTGAGGTACTGGTCAAGATTACTCTAGGTTTTCTAACCATAGAAAACTTCATTTCTTGATCCTTCTTGACTTCATCCAGAAGTTCCTTCCCACTCATGAGAAGTATAGTATTGCATGTTTCTTCTTTCACCTTCTTGTCTTCAATTGGTAGCAACATATGTGTCCTACCATTCTTCTCCAAGGTATAGGTTCTCTTTCTTCGGTCATGAATAACATTTCTGTCATATTGCCACAACCTTCCCAACAAAAGATGATAGACATACATGGGAATAACATCACACAAGATCTCATCTTTATAACCTCCTATCTTAAATTCAACTAAACACTGTTTAGTAATTGTTACCTGATATCCCTTTTGCAACCATGAGACTTTATTTGGGCTTGGATGTGCAACTGTCTCCAATTCCAACTTCTCCACCATCTCTGTGGATACTATATTATTTGTGCTTCCACTGTCAACTATCACCTTGCATACCCTATATTTGGTCTTACAAGCAATCCTAAATAAATTTTTCCTCTGGACTAGAGTCTCCATTTCCTTCTCTGGCTTCAAGAGAATTTTCCTCATCATTAAGGATCTTCCGCCTTCTGCATATTCTGACTCAACATTTCTCCTTTGCGCTTCTGAAATGTGATCTTCGCCTCCTCCATTTCTTTTTCTATCGGGACATTCCCAAGACTTGTGTCGGATATTTCCACATACGAAACACTTTACTTCACCTCCTCTGCTTCTTCCTCTTCCTCTTGCTCGAGGAAAAGTGTTCCTATCAACATATTGTCTCCCTTATGAACTTCCTCCCCTTTCTGGGTGATTATGAGGTTTCTTTTATTCATCCTTGGGATTATGTACTCTATCTTGGACAACTTATTTGTCTCTTCTTTGACTTCTACCTATGCCCCTTTGACCTTGCTTTCGGGCCAATTTCTCTTCAACCTTTAGAGTGACCTGATAAGCATCTTCCACATTTCTGATTGTCACCATGCTCATCTCATATTGAATCTCATATCTCAAGCCATTCATATATCTGGCGACCCTTTCATCATCACTCTCACGATGACCATCTCTAATGTTTATCCTGCAAAACTCCTCAGTGTATTACTTCACTATCATCCCTTTCTGTCTCAAATTATTCATTCTTCGAAACAGATTGATTTGATAATCTCTAGGTATGAATTTTGATTTCATCTTAGCGATCATCCTACCCCATGTTTTGATTCTTTGTTTTCCCTTGCAATGCATGTCAGCCTGCAGTTCATCCCACCACATTGTTGCATGCCCTTTCAATCTAGTGACAACATGTTTTACTTTATTGTCTTCTTCGATATCTTCATAATCTAAGTATTTATCCAGAGCTCTAAACCAATCTAGCAGCTCCTCAACCTCCAAGTTGCCTTCATACATCGGGATGTACATCTTCTCTCTGGCACCTATTCTTGCAACAAATTTAAATAAACATTCCTTTGTAGCATCTTCGGATCTTCTTCTCCTGCTCCTTCTTAGTTCTCATTCTCAGCGTCACTGATATCTCTAGTATCAGGTGTTTTCCTCTATGTTGTCTCCATAGCATCTAACTGAGCACAAAGTTCTCTCATCTCCCTTTCCATGGCTGGATCGGACATCGATCTTTCTTGACGTCTTCTTGGTGGCATTGTTTAAATCTATCCACGTAGAATTCAAATCACAACTTGACTTATGTCCTCTCATGCCTATAGAAAACAATGATTGTAAGCTCTGATACCACCTAATGCAACACCTGACCTCAACAGAGTCTGTTGACCTCCAAGTCTATAGATCTTCAAATTCCCTTGAGCTAAAATGACTCGTTGGTCCTTGCTTGAACCTTCAACAACGTGAGTCCACAGGTCCTCCTTTTTACAAACCCCACTTGTGCAAGAAAGCACTAGGCACAAAATCTTCCCACGCGACCACTGGTAGTGACCACAAGCCTTACCAAAAGACACTTCGCGTTCGCGATTTCAGGACTTCCGTTGTGAGTCACCCCGACTTCTCCAATTCTCAAAATTCTGAAACATGCTAACAGTTTCTAGATCCTCCCTTAAGTTATTCAATCATGTGACCACCAGCTACCACCTAGGGCCCAGATTCTGAGCACTATGGGAATTTTCAACTCACAAATATATGATGCAGCTCTTCTCCCTTTTTTGAAGTCCGAAATTGCGACTTTCTCACCACGGATCAACGGTCCTGAACCTCCCATGATCCAATGGTCCAGACTCTTCTTTCGCGAAGTCAGGACTTCACAATTCGTGATTTCCGAAAGTTTTTTCTTCCATTCTTCTGAATCTCAAAATGTCGATGTTGAAAGCACCAAATCAACGACTCTCGCTCGTTTGGATCTGATGGCTGCTATCTCTCCTAAGCTTGTGAGTGCTGAAAGAATCTCTCCCTTTTACCCTGAACTTCCCATAACTCTATCCTTCCTGAGATTTATTCCGCGAGGTGACTTCAACCCTCATCCTTACTTCGAACTCTTCGAAGCCTCTATCCTTTCTGAGCTTGATATTGACTGCAAACGCAAGGATTTTAAGGAATCTTGCATGCACTCCTTGCGGCTTCCACGATAATCTTTGATTATCTGGAACTTCAACTTTGCGCACTCCTTGCGACAGAAGTTCTTCAACCACTCGCTTGGTTTGGAAAATTCTAAGACTTTGACCTGGCCTGCACACACCTTACACGAATTTGTGCTATACTTGCACTTCTATTGGTATGAGAACAACGGTATCTCTCCTGAGCTTTCTGAGATAGAACTTAGAATATTGTCAATGCATTCCTTTCGAACTTTCACTGCACTCCTTGCAGGAATTTTTAGGAAGAGAAACATTTGAAACTCATACTCTCCCTGTCATAGACTTCATACATTCAAGATGAAATAACAAGCATACATAGCATTGAAACAAATGCATAACAAAGTATATAAGCAATTTGTAAACATACCATTCAATAGATGTAAACAGTAACCATAAAAACACCATGAAATTGGGTCAAAGCATTCTTATATTAATTCAAGTGCTTTTGTAGATGGTTTCTATAGCAACAACTATCTTCTCATACAACTTCTACAATCTTTGTTCTTCTCTGTTCTCTATTCTCTCTTACTCTATTGCCTCATTTCAATTTTTAAGAATGAATACAATACATACGAGGGAGCTTCTTAAGTTTTCCCTCCTACAACTCTAAGCTATCTTATCGAAATTAAAGACTACAACTAATTTCCAGTTAATACAATAAATTCCCACAACTATAGATGAGAGAGAGCGCTCAAGATATGTGTTACAATCCTCAAAAGATTTAAGAAAAATTGCATCTTTCCAGATATTACATTAATGTGCCATCCTTTTGAATTCAAAATATCTTCAAAATGTGTGTTGGTACATATCCAGTTGTCCTCCACTCATGTTTGCTGGTGATGCTCCTGCATCACATCCATGGGACCCAAGGTCCCCACCTCAAAGGGGTTGTGGCCAGTTGAGCTATGTATGGATTTGTTGTAGCTGTGTTGAACATAGGGAAGACTCTCATCCTAGGTGTGGTCATGCTTGGAATTGTACATGTGCAGGATGTGCACGATCTTCTGGTTTACGACCTCAGTTTGGCCATCCATCTAGGGGTTGAAGGCAGTGGACCAGGGATGATTTTAGGGGCTAAATTTCGCTCATGGGATAATTTTCCATGGTTTTTCCAAAAATGAGATTTACTATTTTAAAAATGATTCACCCAAATTCTATAGGATAAAATTATTTTACCTTAAAAATCGCCAAAATTTTATAAAAACTATATAAAATACTTAGAAATTTGAATATTTTTGAAAAAATATCGCCAAACACTTATAGTTGGCATATGAAGGATTAGTAACATTCGCCAAGATTTATACATTTAAAAATAAATCATCCCTGCAGTGGACTTGGTGAGCTTGGTGTCCAATAGTGACCAAAGGCTCGACCAGAGTGTGTTAAGGAACTAGTTGTCCTGATCTGAGATCATGGTTTGTGGGATCTCAAGGTGTACCCTCACTCATTCAAAGAATATCTTGGCAGGGAACTCCACTGTGGTTCTCTTCTTGTAGGCAGCCAGAATCGCCATCCTGGAAAAGAAATCAACAACCACAAAAACATAGTCATTTCCCCGCTCGATGGGTGGAAGGCCCGACATGTAGTCCATTGAGATGGATTCCCAAGGCCTATCAAGAGTAGGAAAATTATTGTACAAGCCTTATTTCTTAATGGTTGGTTTGGCAATAGCATAGACAGTGCAGGACTAGATATACTTGTTGACATCCTGTCGAAGTTTTGTCTAGTAGAAATGTCATTGCAACACTACCACTATCTTTTCCACTTCGAAGTGTCCTATCACCTGACTATAGTGGGATTCTCAAATTATATTTTCTTGCTCACTTGATGGAATACATAGATGGCCCAGATGGCACAATAGCTCATCGTGAAGATGGAAATTAGTGACAACTGTGTGTGTGCCCAACATTTAGTAGGTGTTGATGAAGTCAGGATCTGTCTCATAGAGGTGGGGCCATCTGGAAGTCTCATTGCTGCAAGAATAAAGTACTTTGATGAGTGTTATGACTGGAGGTCGGATGAGGAAATCAGTGACTCAGTTGGTACTTCATGTTTTATACTTTATTTTGAGGTGGAGCTACTGCAAATATGTGCACCACTTATGATGGAGGTCATTTGGCAATTTCTTGAAAGGTTTCGCACCATAGCCAATAGGACCCATCCAAGGGATGGATGGAAAGAGTTATGGATTGAGTTGTGGATTTCTCCTATTCTATGACAATATTAATACTTCATTAAGGCTCTAGGGTTACTATTGTAATACCTTCCTTATGTGTGCATGAACTGCATTGACTTATAATCAGTGTGGATGATTGTCTCCTTCCTGAGAATGTAATGCCTCCACTGGTGGTAGGATTTCACAATGGATTATATTTATTTGTCATAATTAGGGTACTTACAAATGGCATCTTATAGTTTCTAACTATGATAGACCACGGAGTGGTCATGCTAAGTGATGATTGCACCCACAACATAGTCTAAAGCATCTGTCTTGATCTCAAAGGGTTGTCATAGGTTAGGTAGTGAAAGAACTAGGGTGGAGCACAAGCACTACCTCAAATCATTGAATGCATTATGTTGGGATAAGCCCCACACAAATTTTTCCTTACCACCACCTCTAGTTATTTGGCAGAGGGCCCATGCAATATGGGAGAATCCCAACAAGAACCTTTGATAGAAATTGGAAAGGCCTAAGAAGCTTCGAATCTCAATGAGTGTGGTTGGGGCTAGCCAGTCATGGATGACTTGGATCTTGGCTAGATCAACATGTACACCATGCACATCAAAATTGCAGCCTAGGTACTAGACCCTGTCCATGCTGAAGGAGCATTTTTCCAAGTTGGCATATAGCTTGTGTCATCGCAGAGTGTGCAGAACCTACTGAATATGTTGCAAGTGTTATGCCCAAGTCTTGTTGTAGATGAGGATTTCATTTAGATACACCACCACAAAATAATTAGTGAAAGGCCACAATATATTGTCCATCATCCTCATGAAAGTTGTTGGGGAATTTATCAAACCAAAGGGCATGACCAACCATTCAAAAAGACATTCTTTTGAATTCAAGGAAATTTTCCATACATCTGTCAGTTCTATTGTGACCTGATGGTAGATAGACTTCATATCAATCTTACTAAAGTATTTTTCCTCCTTGAGTTGCTTAAGGAGATCATCGATTGGTGGAATCAGGCACTAGTTCCTCATTATGATTTTATTTAGGGCCCGGTAATCAATGTAGAGTCACCAAGTCCCTTCTTTCTTCTACACCATCATGATTGGGCTTCCACAAGGTGATGATTTGGGTCGGATGTTCCCCTTGTGGAGCAATTCTTGGATCTAACGCTTGATCTCCTTATTTTCTAGAAAATAGTGGCGATAGACTAGCCCATTGGGTAGTGGTGTGTTGGGGGTCAAATCGATGGGATGCTTGACCTGACACTATAGAGGTACCCCAATAGGTGATGAGAAGATGTCTTTGTATTCTTCCACGAATTTATCCACTTTCTTCTGCTGCGTGGAGAGGTCGGTCTCGGATGTCATGGATGTGGCTGCAACATTTCACTCACTCCAAGAGTGAATCACGAAGAATAAAAACTTCCCATTATGAGAAACGACCTTCCTACATTGCTTGGCAGAGATCAAGGAAATAAAACTAGGTGGGCTTACTTTGGGTATCCTGTACAATTTCCTTTTCAAAGTAATAATAACTCTCGGAGGCCTAGACTCATATACATCATGACATTTCCATAAATAAGGTTGTCCCAAAATAACATCACAAACTTCAAGAGAAGAAACATCACACAATACCTCATCCTTGATTATATTGATGTCATACAACAAGAGACATTGTTGGTTGATGTAAATATTGCTTCCTTGATGGATCCATTTGATGGTGTATGGATACGGGTGCGGCGTTGTCGACAGGGATAGATGTTTTATGACTTCTATTGAGATGAGGTTCTTCTAGCTACCACTATCAATGATGAAGTGCAGTGGAGTGCCTTTTACCCACATCTAAATAACAGTGGCATTGGGTTCCGCTTCAACGATCTATTTACCCTTTTCTGGTTCTGACTCAGAGTTGAAACCCGCATCTGATTTAGAGGCTTTTAACTTAGCCACCAATGAGTGCTTTGAGCGAAAATCAACAATGTTATGTCAGGGGATCTTATAGAAGTCACACCACTTCCCTATATCTTTCTCCATCTTCCCATTGTCCTTCTTTGCTTGCAGCTTGGACTGGTTGTACTAAGGTTTCCCATATTTTCTCTATCCTTTGTTCTACGGTTTGTGGCTGCTCTTTCCCTACTTCTACTATGATGGGTTTCTAGACCCAAACTTTCGCGTATTTTGTTTCATATTCTACTCGATTTTGATGACATATTGATAGGTCGCACCCAAGGATGAGATGTCCAAAAAATCCATTTCTATCTATATGTATCTATGCATACTGTCGCGGTACTTGAGCACCATATTTCGCTCGAAATCGTTGATACACATATTAGTGCTAAAGGTATGGAAGACATTAGTGAACTCTCGCATTGTTTGGTCTCTTTCATGTCGTAGTGTGGTCCATCTTGTATACAAGTTGTCATAACTTCCAACAGGGTAGTATTTTTCCTTAATAGCATCATTGAAGGAACCCCAGGTGGGTGCAACTACAAATAATGTGGATCCCTCTATTTCATTTTTCTCACAGAAATTATCCCACCAATCTTTGACATGGAGGACAACCTTGAGGAGTGAAAATGTAATATTTTATCTATCAGAAAAGTTGTGGATAGAAAAATACCCTTCTAGAAGGTTTAACCATTTATCTATGACATTGGCATCTATTTGACCTTAAAATATGGGAATATCAAAATTTATTTGTACCTTGAATGGGGTGGCGCTTCCGCTTGAGGTGGATTTGTCGCTTTTCGGTAGCCGTCGAAGGATTTTTGTAAAGCTTTGCATCATCTCGTTCCTATGTCGCTCAAGGCATTCCTCAAGCAACATTTTGAAAGGATCTAATGTCCAATCATCTTTGTTTTCTCTCACCATGGATGGTTTCTTGGGTGTGTGAGAGAATTTTTTCGAAAGAGAAACAAATTCAAGACCTAACTCTCTATACCATGACCACATCGGGGACATGCATTAAAAAAATGATAAGGAGTAGACCGCTCTCATACTATTGATCTGGATTTATGAGCGGAACGAAATAAAACGACAGATTTATAATATAAACACGGATACACTGTGAACAATAACATAGATATAGTAAAAATTGGCTTCTATTAAATAAGAAATATGTTAAAATTTGTAAAATTCAGACTGAAAACAAGATTGCTAGAGTGGTGGCAGCTTATCTCTAAGAGAGATGTGACGACTACACTCATTCACAAGAAGATGGTTACAATGAGGCTCTCAAGGAATTTTTACAATAAACATGAATTCCAAAACCCTATACATCAAAAAACCTAACCCTAGGTTATGAAGCGCCAAAAGTCATGTGGGCCCGGTTGGGGTAAGTTAGTACATCAACTTCTCAGGGTCGTAACTTTTTGCATATGATCTTCGTTTAGGGAGAACGATAGATCATTGGAAAGTTATCGACAAGGAGTTTCATTTAGAGGGATCAATGAGAGCCTCTAGGTATTAATGAGATTTCTGATCGTGAAAAAGAATCGTTTAGGCCCTCAAAATGGCCTCGAAAGTTCAGGAACCGAAAAACTGCTAAAAATAATAAGTTGCCAAAAAATTGTTTTGAGCGAGTTGGACAAGGTGGGTGGCCACTGAGATCCTCCTAGATCATTTTTGTCCTTAAAACTCTAGTTACTCGATCCATCTTAATCTGAGACACCCAATTCCTTGAGAAGGAAAATGCCCACACGACCAAGGCCCTTATATCCAATGGTTACACCATCTCTCAAATTAACAAAGCTTCCCGCTCATCCCATAATCCAAAATCCAGTATCTCTCCCTCCTCCCCCCTATCTCTCTTTTTTATACCCTACATCCAAGGTACTTTGATATCATATCCAAAATTCTCTCTAAAAATAATATAAAAACCATCTTCAAGCCCTTCAAAACCTTAAAATAGTATTTTAGATCCTCCAATGCTAAATTTGACCCTATGTTTATCCCAAGAGTTTACCAAATTAATTTCTCCTATGGAAAATCATGCATTGGCCAAACTAGAAGATCCTTCAAAGATCGTTTCAAAGAGCACATATTTGACACAAGCCACAATCACATCTCGAAATCAACTATCATTGAACATTATTCTATATATAAAATCTTAACATGTTTTGATCAAACCATAATCTTGACTTTAGCACCCTATTACCCATCTCGTGTTATCCACGAGGCTTTGGAGATTGAAAAAAATCCAAACAATGTTCACCACGATGATGGATACAAACTCATCCAATCATGGAAGCCCATCATTCATCACCTTAGGCTTCAAACTTGTTCTATTTCTCCTTCCTTCAACTTTCCCTCTCCCCTTCTCCTCTATTGTTTTCATCTCTCTTGATCCTCTTAATTTTAAATCTCCTTCTTCTCCAATTCTCTAATCTTAGATATTTATGGTTTTCTTTTTTACTATTGATTGGTTTCTTAATTTTGTCATTAGTATCTTAACCTTTAATTATTCAATTATTTGACCTTGAACTTTTGAATATTTTCAATTAATTCTAATTATTATTGATCCTTCTCTTAATTTTTTTCATTAATATTGTATCCTTTAATTCTTCCATTACTTGATTATTATTCAAAGAGTCATTACTTAACCTCTTATACTATCGGTATTATTATTTGGATCTTTTTTCAACTCTACAATCCAGTATTGGGGAGATGTTGCCACACTAAGGTGATGTTAGATTATATAACATTACATTGAAATAATAATAATAATAATAATAATAAAGTTTACTCAATTAAAATAATTTAAATAAGTAGGTAGGTACATATTTAGATAACAACACTTTAAGAAATTTGATTCTCTCTAAGATGGATATATGGTGGTTACTTCTCCCTCACCTTGTAATTAATTTATCCTTTTTATTCTATAATTATTTATCTTGTTATACTCTAATTATTTTTCTAAAAATTAATTATGAATAATATTTTATTTTTTTTAATTCAAATGGGTCAAAATTTTAATGGTTAAATTAATCTTGTTTTTTCCAAAGTTTACATTAATTTCAACCTTTATAGTGGAGTGTCTACTTGAAAATATTTTAAAACCCCATAGGCAATTTATATCCAAAAATCTAATACAACATCATATTTGTTGTGCAAAGCTAATTAATATATGTATTTTGTTATTATTCAAATTAGTTAGGTACATTATTATGTTTGATCATAATAACAAAGTAAAATGAATTATTATAATTATAATTGAAAACTAAAAATCACTTATATATTTCTACTAATATGAGTTTTGATGTTATATTCACAATCAAGAGCTAAAAATATACAAACATTTTGAACATATATATGTATGGATAAACTTGTTTAGTTTCTTTCTAATTTTTTCTTGGTTTATTTTTTAAATAAAAAAAATCTCTAAATATTATTTGTTAATATTCAAATCTCCATGTACTTGAAAGATGTAGAATTTAAATAGATTTAGTTTAATATTCTCTCTTTACATATATAGGAAACTAGAAAAAACAACTATAAATAATAAATTACCTTAATTCATCTTCATATATATATTATTTACATCAAATTTATTATTATT